>CAJVPP010000589.1:0-29339 GCA_910592005.1 Funneliformis mosseae
ATTATATTATTAACATTAATATTTTATTTTTTATTAAAAAATTAATACTTTTTTTTTATGTTTACAGGCAAATTTGCCTGCTTTATAGTTTAAGGGATAGTATCTTTGATTTGCTACCTCCTTTTTCTCACCTTTATCTACATCTATAAGAGTTTGCACTGAATTTACTTATTTAGTTATAGTGATAGTGATATTAGTTTCTGTAGTAGTAATATTTATTTTATCTGCAAATAGCTTTATAGACTCTTATAATTCTACTTCTTTATTCTATTTTTTTCAGCTCTAGAGAGAGAGTAGTTTCAATATCTTTGTATTTACATTTTTTATTTGAATAGCTCACTTTTCTTTTCAATAAATGCTTTTCAATACACTTCTGATTAGTGTTCTACAAAATCAGATCAGATCAGATTTTTATTTTTTAGGATCTGAATCTGATCTAAATCTGACAGATCTGTTAAAATCCAGATCTGATCTGAATCTGATGTATTGAATCTCAAATCTGGATCTGACGGATCAGTTTAAATCCAAATCTAATCTGATCTGAAACTGAAAGTTTTATTGAAAAAATGAATTTTCAGTCTAAAAGAGATCCAAAAATGTTTTTTTTTAATGAAAGAAACTTTTCAGCTCTAAAAGAGTTCTGAAAAGTCATTCCTTTTTAATGAAAAGAACCTTTTTAACTCTAAAAAAATTCTGAAAAATCATTTCTTTTCAATTAAAAAAATCTTTTCAGCTCTAAAAGAATTCTGAAAAGTCATTTCTTTTTATTGAAAGGAACTTTTCAACTCTAAAGAAGTTCTGAAAAGTCATTCCTTTTCAATAAAAGAAACTTTTCAGTTCTAAAGAGTCCAAAAATTCATTTCTTTTTAATGAAAGGAATTTTTTAGTTCTAAAGAATCCAAAAATTCGTTACTTTTCAATAAAAGGAACTTTTTAGTTTTAAAGAATTCAAAAATTCATTTTTTTCAATAAAAGGAACTTTTTAATTTTAAAAAAAATCTGAAAATTCATTCCTTTTTAATGAAAGGAACTTTTCAGCTCTAAAAAAGGTCTGAAAATTCATTTTTTTTCAATGAAAGGAACTTTTCAGTTCTAAAAAAAATCCGAAAATTTATTCTTTTTTAATGAAAAGAATAAATTTTTGGATCTAAAAGTGTCTGAAAATTCATTCCCTTTCAATGAAAGGAACTTTCAGCTCTTAAAGAGATCTGAAAATTAGTTCCTTTTCAATGAAAGAAAATAAATTTTCAGCTTTAAAGAAGTCTAAAAATTCGTCCCTTTTCATTGAAAAAGAACTTTTCAGCTTTAAAAAAGTTAAATTCAGATCTAACAGATCAGATCTGAATCCAATCTGAATATGATAGATCAGATCTAAATCTGAATCTGAATTAAATCTGAATCTGACAGATCTGATCCAAATCTAATCTGTCAGATTCAAATTGGATTCAGATCGATCTAAATCTGTGCAGAACACTACTTCTGATGATAGATATGTCTACAAAAATTTTTTGATTAAATTAGACAAATTTAAAAGAAACACTTTTTTATATAAAAAACATGTATCTGCTTTCAAAACTTAAATATCTGTGAGAAGAATTTCAGATATTACATTGAAAATATTTATTATAAGAGCTATGATTTGAGTTTTATCTATATTGCTTTGTTCACTTTTAGCATAAGATTAAAATTCAAGAAAATATTTTTTACCAGTTTATTTTTATATCACTTATAAATTTGCAGAAAAAAAAATTCTTCAGATCTTTACTAGTAATTACATATTACATTTTATTATATATTAATTCTTAAATTTTAGTTTCAAATAATATTTCTTGCTTAAGTGAATACATTTGAAAAGTTTCTATATTACCACTAATTAAATTATTGAGATCTTAAAGAGTTCTTCTATAATTGTTTCTTTAAATATTATAATAACTATTTTCTTTACTATTTTTTTTTTTTACTATTTTATCACTATTTCTATAAATATTTCTTTTATCACATTTTTTAATATATCTATTAATATTTCTTATAATAATTCTCTTAATGCTTCTTTGATTTATCTTTTCTCATATGATATTATTTCTAATATCTCTTCTCTTTCTAATATACCTTCTTATCATAAAGGAATAGGTATTATGCTTTATTAATAATCCTAAATATTATTTAATATTCTTTTCTATATTAAAGTGAAAAAATGTCTTATAAAATTTTTTTATAGTGCAGATCATCTATTAATAGAAATAAAATCATTGAACTTCAAAATCCTAAAACTTTTTTTTACACATTATAAAAGAAAATAATCTGTAATAATAATATTATAGATAATAAAGAATAAATTTACAATTTCAAATCTTTAATTAACTAAAAAATTTTTGAGCATTAGGCATTTGAAAATTAATAATTTTTTTATAAAATGCTTAAATTTCAGACATATAATATGTCATGTGACATTGATTTTGTCTAATTAAATGAATATTCTCACATAAAAATTTGTAACACAATATTAATTGATTTTTTTTTTAAAACTTAACAAAAGAAAGGTTGCATTGAAAAATGTAAACTGGGATAAGAAAGGAATATTTGTTACAGGACTTGAATAAGTTTTATATATTGCTTAACTCATTTATAAAAAATAATATATTAAATAAATTTTTTAGTAAAATATGCTGCTAAGAAATATAAATCACACAGAAAAATTTCTGAAAATGTATTAGAAGAATTAAATAAAACAAATTGAATAACAATATTTTTAATGTTTTATGATTTAATAAATTAAACTATAATCAAAAAATTGATAATTTTGATATCAAATCATGTGTAATTTTAATTATGTGCTTATTTTGATTGAATAAAGATCACATGATATGTTTATGATCTGTAAAAAAAAATTCAGACTGTTTGACTTTTAGATGATCTGCACTATAAAAGATCAAATTCAATGTTAAAATATAATATTCTGATAGTTGACAATACTCTAGATAATAAAAAAATTATGAAGTTTGTCATTCTTAGTACTAAAAAAATTGCATTTATTTTTATGTTAAGTGATTTCTTCTGAGGGTACAGATTTTGTATACCTGTATATTATATATTATTTTTGTGAAATATTATTGGCTAAATGAAAAAATAATGTGAATTATATGCAAATCTTATATCACATAACCCTTATCAATATATATATAAAATTAAAAATTTTTAAATTAAATATTTTATAAATTTTTTATTTTTAATAAAAATTAATACTAAAATTACAATTATTTGTAATTTTTAATTATTAAAAAATATTAAAAATATTTAAATAATTTAAATATAAAAAATTAAATAAAAGATAATTAATAAAAATATAAATAATTAATATTTTAGATAATTATATATAAAAATTTTTGAAGATATATTAATTAAATAAATAATTTATATAATAATAAATAATTTTTAGAATTAAAATTTAAAATTGTTAAATAATAATTAGTTAAATATTTTATTACTAATTAGGTAGTTTTTTTTAATATATTTAAATTTTATTATAAAAATATTTAATTTTATTAAAGTAAAATTAAAATTTAATTTATTATTAGTTAATTTTAAATAAAATTTTATTTAAAATTATATATTTATTTTAAAAGTTAATGTTGATCCTTTTAATTAATAAAGGTTCTTTAAAATAAAGTATAATAGTTATTTAAATTAAATCTTTATAAAATTTAATTTATACTTATCTTTTTCTTTTTCTAAGAATTCCTTTTTATATATATTGTAAAAATAAGTTACCATATCATTCTGAAATTAAGCACTCCTTTTTTGTTATAGGGATGCTTAATTTCGAATACTTTTTAAAAAATTTTATTTTAATAATATTTTAGTAATAAATTTTGATGAATTTAATAATAACAATTGCTGATTTTTTTATGTAACATAATGCAAATAATGTAATATACATGAAGTAACATAACTTACGATTCTTAAAAAAGTTGTGTTTTTTTTTACTGCATTCTTGTTATTTTTAAAATGCCTCATTTACGCATGCAGTCAAGAAATAAAAAGGGAAAAAAGGCTCTTAAATACATCATATGAAGTCAAAATTCATATTCTATTAAGTAAAAGAGGCAAGTCATCAATTATGCCAAAGAAAATAGAAGAAATGAAGCTGCAAGACACTTTAGACTTAATAGTAGCATGGTTGATCATTGGATTAAGGCAAGCAATAAATGGGCCGAGATAGATCAAAATGTTAAGCAAGTTGATACTGAACAAAAAGAAATTTATCCCAAAACTGAAAAAAAGCTGTATAAATGAATTATAGAGTAGAGGAAATAGGGATTAGGCATTACTTATGTGATCGTACGAATCAAAATGCTAGACATCTTAAAGGAGCCTAAGATAATAAATCTTTATGGAAATTCAGCATTTAAAACGTCATTTCGTTGGATGTTTGCTTTATGAAGAGATATAAGCTGTCTTAATAACGTCATACTAGAATTTCCTAAAAGCTTCCTACATAAATCAACGAATTACTAAAAAACTTTCATCAATTTATTATCCACCTTAGAACTAAAAAATCGTTTGAATTGTCCAATATTTTCAATATGGATGAAATTCCTGTCTGATTCGACATAGCAGGAAATTTTACTATCGATCAAACAGGTGAAAAGACAGTCTATATTCGCAGGACTGAAAATGAAAAAAATTGATTCACAGTTATTTTGACATGTGCTGCAGGTAGAAATTGTTTTATTATTCCTGCAAAATTTGAAGATTTTTTTTTAATTATCATAATTAAACATTTTCTATATATAGATAGAACAAATTTCTCCCGATTTGCATCTTTAAAGGAAAATGATTACCACGTAGTGAATAAATTCCATCTGGTATCATCGTTTGATTTCAAAAAAATGGATGAATGGATACTGATTTATTAATGATATTATTAATAATGCTCCAATGATGATGGTATATGACTTCTTTTGAGGACATATAGAAGAATCTGTTAAGAGTAAGTTTCGTGATAGTTGCATTGATTTGGCAGTTATTTCAGGTGGTTTAACCAGCATTTGTCAACCACTCAATGTCACTATTAATAAGCCATTCAAGAATAATCTTCACAAAGAATGGCATTTTTGGATGGCTGAAGGTAGTGCCGGAGTGACTCCTGTGAGAAATCTTCATCATGCTAAATTATCCAATGTTTGTGGGTGGGTCAAATATGCTTGAAAAGAAATTCTAAATGAAATGATTATGGAGTCTTTTAAAACTTACAAGATATCAACTCCTTTAAAACAAATCAGATGATGAAATTACTAGTGATATTGATGGTGATGAAGTTGATGATATCGATAGTGATGATGATATCAATTGCGATGATGATGAGGATGTTGATGATGATAATAATATTATCGATGGCGATGATGAGAACGTCGATGATGATATTGATAATGATAATAATGTCATTGATAGTGATGATGATGCCAAATATTTGCCATAGTGGTTTAGTTTAATTAATATAAATGCTTTAATAAAAAATGTTACAGATCGGTACTGGAAATCTTGCAATATAATAAAAATATAAAAAATGCGCATTTTTGATAACAATTTAATATTTATTTAAGTATTTATTTGTTAATTACTAAAACAACTAAAAAAATTTACAGTTTTCGAGGGGGGTGCTTATTTTCAGAACTGTAATAATTCGGGGAATGCTTACTTTCAGGAATGCTTAATTTTGGAATGGTATGGTATATTATTTAATAGTTTCATATTTAAAATAATAAAATGTAATACAGTTAATTTTTGATTAAAGCTCTGAACGGTTCAGTTCAGTCCAAATTAGATGTCAATCTGTATCTGAACTGAAAATTTCGATTCAATTCAGTTCAGATTATTAATTTTAAAAATGCTAATCTGAATCTGAACTGAACTGCAGACTGATAAAAATCTGAACTGAACTGGAATTTTCAGATTAATCCAAAATTACAGTTTAATTATATAAGAAATCCACAATTTATATGCGAAACTCTAGGAGAATCGCAAAAAATTGCGAATTTCTCTTTAAGGTTTGCGAAATTTGAAGAGAAATCGCAATTTTTTGTGACTCTCCAAGAGTTTCGCGATAATTTTGTGAAATTCAAAGAGAAATTGCAAAAAATTGCGATTCTCTAAAAGTTTCGCTAAAGTTTTGCAATTCTCTTAGAGAATTCACAAATTTTGCGATCCTTCAAGAGTTTCATATATAATCAAACTGAACTTTCAGATTAATCTGAAATTATCAATTCAGTTCAGATTTTTTTTGGTTCAGATTAGAATTATAATCTGAAAAATATCTGAACTGAACTGAAAATTTTTGGATCGATTTTTATGCAATCTGAAACTGAACTGAACTGAACTGATTGAAAAATCTTTGGATTAATCTGAACCATTCAGAGCTTTACTTTTGATATAGCGAACTCTTAATATAACAAATTTTTTAAATAAATATAATAAAATACTCTTGTTATAGCGAATTAGTCAATCAAATCTCTTAAAATCTTCACTATAGCCTTATAGTGAAGTTGAAATCTAAGACATAAAATTTGTTATAATAAGAATTAACTGTATAATAATATTTAAATGAATGAAATTTTGAATAAAAGAAATTATATGACTAAGTATAAATTATTTAAAATATTATTTTATTATAAGTATATAAGCAAATTTTAATTTTTATAATATATTATGTTCATTTATATTTAATAATAATATGTGTTTTATAATTTATTAATAAATAATATTTTCTAATTGATATTTAATACTTATTACTTAAAATTAAATAATAAATATATGAATATTTTGTAGTAAAAAGAAAGAAAATTATAAAAAAATTTTTTGAATTAATAACATTTTTTTTGACATATTGCAAAAATGTATACAAAATTTTAAAACAAAAAGATTGTTAAATTTATTTAACGTTATCATATTTGTATCTTTAACAAAAGTGATAGTAGTTTATTATCATAGATTTTTAATCAGTATAAAACATCAAATGATCTTATTAAAAAGGAAAAAAAGGATCTAATATTTGATTTAATTGTAAAAATTGGAATTTTAGTGATTCTGATCAATATATTTTACAATTAGTGTTTGTTAAGAGGCAAAAATATGTCATTATTTAAACTTAGTAATTTTAATATAATTACCTTGTTGATATTACTACCTGTTGTAAAGTCAACTCAATTATTCTTTTATCAAATTAGTGAGTGAATACGAACTGATATATTAATAAAAGAGGTAAAATATAATGCAAATATCACTACTTACTTGATTTCTCACAGTTTGTTTTTCAGAAAAAAATATATTAACAATATAATAAGTGAAAAAAAGTATTTTTTTATACTCAAAGTAGATATCTTTAGTTTATTTATTATTCAATTTATTTTTAGCAATATCAAATATAAAAAGTAATTGTTTTAAAAGTTTTTTCTTTATCAAAAAGGTAGCAATTACTTCAATATTTATATTATTTAAAGAAGTTTTAGTAATATCTTTAACTAAAATCAAGGGAGTATTAAACAGAAATTGTTTAAGTTATTGTTTTTTAACAACAGGTTATTATTTATTATTATTAAAAGCTGAGCAGTCTATATAATTTCTAGTTTTATTTTTATGATTATTATTTTTCTTTTTCTCTTAAAAAAATTTTTAATGTAATTCTTATTTTATTTTGTTAATCAAGAAGATCAGTAAAAAGAGTTTTTTAATTTATATATTAATAATTTTTTTTTTTATATGTGATAGCTTTGCACAATCTTTATTAAAAAAGTAAAGTAAAATTTTACAAAATTACAAATTACAAATGAGAAAGTATAAAAATTAATTTATATATTAATAATAATTTTATTTTTGTTTAAAAACAAAATTTTATATACTATTATTTATATATACTTATATAATTTTTAAGTTTATTAATATATACATCTTATTAACATTTGATATTATTTAAAAAGGGTTTTAGCAATCAGCTTTAAAAGCTTAATTTTTACAAACTTTCTTTACCATTCTACTCTTAAAATCTTTATATACAGTATGATTATCAATAATTTTATATTACAAATATGATAAAAAACACACTAAGCTTAAATGCAACCTGTATTATATTCAAGTAAAACTATGCTCACATAGATTACTTAAAAATACTTACCCGCCTAATACATGATGCCTTAGCGAAATCATTCTTCCTTGTATTTATTATTATCAGAGCGCAATAAAAGAAACAACATTTATTCACTCGAATTCACATCGATATCCTTAACTAAATCCCTAATTAATCTCATAATGCCTACCGAGAGACCATAAGTGAATTCAAACAGGCCATGTCGACGAGAAAGTGTTTCTTGGTCTAGACTAATAAAAGCTGGTCCATCCACCTCTTGTTCTTTCATTTTATTCTCTATTCTTGTAATTTGATCATCACTAAAATGAGTCACATTTTTCTTAGACTTTATGAATTCTATAACATCTTCACAAGTCCATTCCTCGAAATTCAATTTCACTTTTTTTGTTTGAGTTATTGGTATTTCTTCAAAATTAACACCTCGCTTGCGAGATGACATCTGCTATAGTTTTAGGATTAAACAAGTAGAAGGTTAGATAACGAAAAAATATTTTAAGGTCGTTGATAATTAAATAAAAAAATGTTGCCGATACAATAGATATTTTAATCGTTAGTGGAACATTTACCTTATTAACATCTTCATCCGACCTTCTCACGTCTTGTCCTTCTTCGTTGCCTTTTGAATGATTTTTATGGTATATATTGTTTATATTTTCAAAAGAAGCGCGTTCACTCGTTACTAAGCTTTCACAAGTATCAATGGAGTTGCACATTACGGAGCGAACAACGTTTATCTGCGGTTAAGAAATGCAGTCAGTTATGGATCCAAGTTTGAATTTTCAACATTTTCCTAACCTCTGTAGATCGTAAAGTTTCACTCATTTCTTTACGGATTTCAATCCTTTCCCAAAAGGCACCTACATCTTTAAAATTTTTCCGATGATTCTTATAGTATCATAAGAAAAAGAAATTAATATGGAGGAATTAAAAAAAAAAAAATAAGCAAAGTTGAGGCCAACACAACAGAGACGTAGTCCGTAAGACGACATGGCGTAGGTGTCGCCCTTAGTTGTGTTAATCGCCACGACCTCCACACAACAGAGACGTAGTCCGTAAGACGACATGGCGTAGGTGTCGCCCTTAGTTATGTGGGTTCGTGTCAGGAGGTAAGACGTAGTTCACCTCCTCAAAGTCGTGCAACGCATCCTTTGCCTCCAACCTTGCAGAAAACTCGACTGAAAATATAAAAGCCTAACCTTAAAACATTTTTTCATACGAGTAGCGGATTTCTTCATATCTCTTGAGCCATAAATAACCAATTTTTCAAGATCCCTTTTTAATGACCGGGCTTCTATCTCAAATATAAAAGAAAAGTCGCGTTGTTTTGCTCGATACTCATAATAAGACAGGAATTGGTAGTTTTCTGAATTTACTTTGTTGAAGTAAGTGCACCATCTTAAAGCCATTATAAAAAAAGACAAATAAGATCAAGCGCGACCGATTTCACTTCACACTAAGTACAGTCCGGGGGATATGCCAAATTAGGAGATTGAGTTCTAGAATAATCCATGAGTAGATTCGTAGATTTGATTGGCTCAGGTACTTTTTTTTTTCGTCTATGATATTTTATATATTACATGTATTAATAATGTATTAATAAAAATATATACAAATAGACAGTATAAAATGTCTAATTTCAATAATCCCAAATAATCCCTTATAGCTAACTGTTTTTGAAAAAGTAAATGAGATCTAAAGATTAAGGATTTTCCTTATATGTTATTAAGTAAGAAGTAATAAAAAGAATGCAATTTTGTTAACTTTAAATTAATCTTTCTGTAGTGTTTTCTTATCAGAACCAAGAGCAAAAGATCTTTTATGCATTTTTGCAGACTTAGTTGAAAAATATAATGAAGTTAGGTTAAAGTCTTGTGAATCTAAAAAATAATAAAAATGGCGGCATGCGAGTGGTCAGGAAACAGCTAAGCGACTTATACTTTATCATGATTTTTTTCCTGACTTGCTAATTTTTATCCTTTAGAATCCTATTCAATTTGTGAGAAACATTATAATTAAATCATTTCAACTAATCAGTTTTATTAATATCTAGTAGGTTCTGTTCAAAAAAGCAAAAGATTCTGACTTGATGCTAATCAAGATAATGATTATACTAATATAATGGTTAAGCTTGTTAGGATTAAAAAGCTTTTAGAATCTATTTAATTAGAAAATTAGCAGAAAATACAATCAATAATAGAACTCAACAATCAAATTTAACGGATGCATTAGTTTTTTAAAGATTAAAAAGATGAAGTAAAAAAATTAAAAAAAAAACTGCAAAAAGCCTATGATGATATGAATATGATGTAAAATTTGTATGAAAAGCAATGTGAAAGTAATAAAACTCTAGTTGAATAGTGGAATTTATGATTTGATAGCTAAAACAAACATATTAATGCAATTATAGAAATAGTAAAAGCAGAATGTGAACTATTATTCAAAGATGTAAGTTTACTAATTTGAGATAGTGATAGGTTTTTTCTGAAATCTCATAATATATAATCTATATGAATAGCTCAATAGGCATAATCAAGTTGCTATTAAATTTATTGAAATTCTAATTCAAAATAATCGAGACTTTGATGTTTTAAGTCAGAAAAAGCTTTTTAAAACTGCCATCATGATTGATTTAATATATGAGACATGACATAGAAAATATGTGTCAGAAATTTAACTTGCTACTTTAGCTATTAAATATTCAATTGCACAATCAAAATTGGTTATTAATATCGATAATCATATTACAAGTTTAGAAAGCTATTATTGATTTCAAAAGTAGCTGGATGAATTATCAAAGTATAAAGAACTATTACCCAAAGGTCTTCTAGTCCTCGCATTTGATAATGAACAAAAAAGACAGAAGAACTATCTTGATCGAGAATCTAATATGGTCATTTACCATATTGTTATCAGTTTCGTTGCTTTTAATATGGTATTACAAAATAGAATTTAACATATTAATTTACCTTAGTTGTATCAGTCTCTTTTTAGGTTACAGTATGAAGAATTCTTTGACATCAACCCTTAAATGTAAAAAATAATTGACAAGGAACTATATACTTACCTTTTCAAAATTCTTAATTTGTTATCTAAAGAAAAATCATTCTCTACTAATATTATCAATTCTCTTGTAATTCTACAACAACCAATATTATTAATATGAAATTTTGTCTCAACTGCGATCAACAAAACATTGAGAATTGAAAAAAGGTATGTTTAAATTACAAAATACTATTATCAATATTAACTGAAATCTAAAAAGAAACTGAAGTCAAAAATATTACAATTAATCAATTAAACAACTTACTTACCTTTAAATCTTATAACATTGATGACAAACAAAGTATCACATGTGTCCCTAGAATCAGTCTTACTTAAAGCTCTGAATGATTCAGATTAATCTAAAGATTTTTAGATCAGTTCAGTTCAGATCAGTTTCAGATTGTATAAAATCAATCTGAAAATTTTCAGTTCAGTTCAGATTTTTTTCAGATTATAATTCTAATCCAAACTGAAAAAAATCTGAACTGAACCGATAATTTTAGATTAATCTGAAAGTTCAGTTTGATTATATGTGAAACTCTTAGAGAATTACAATTTTTTGCAGTTTCTCTTCGAATTTCACAAAAAAATTGCGAAAACTTTGAAGAATCGCAATTTTTTGTGATTTCTCTTAGAATTTTGTAAAGTTATCGCAAAACTCTTGAAGAATTGCAAAAAATTGCGATTTCTCTTCGAATTTTGCGAACCTCAAAGAGAAATTCGCAATTTTTTGCGATTTTCCTAGAGTTTTGTATATAAATTGCAGATTCTTTATATAATCGAACTGTAATTTTAGATTCAAAAATTCTGGTTCAGTTCAGATTTTTACAGGTTTGCAGTTCAGTTCAGATTTGGATTAGCATTTTTAAGATTAATAATCTGAACTGAACTGAACTGAAATTTTCAGTTCGAATATAGATTGACATCTAATCTAGACTGAACTGAACCATTTAGAGCTTTAGTCTTACTCAACAAAAAGTTACTGATCTGAGAGTTAATATTTCTAAGATTTATGTTCCTGATCCTATTAACGTTAATTCTAACTCAATTATAAATATTGAAAAGGTACTTTCACATATAGAAATAATATCAGGCATTAAGGATGAAACTTACAAGTGAATCGTTGTCATCTGTGATAGTGTTCTGTACCATAATGCTACTAAGTTGAAGAAAAAGTTTCTCTGGTTAGTTCTTATACTAGAACAATTACATGAAGAAATGAATATGCTTCAAGCATATGTAGAGTTAAATTGGTAAGTAATATAGATTTAAAATCTAATATTTCTCACTTTAACATTACTAGATATTTTTTTATACATTAGGAAAATTGATTTGAAATAGTTTGCAATATGTCAAGATTATCAAATTGAAAATCAGCTTACCTATTTCAAAAAATGTATAGATTATCATAAGTCTTGGAATTTGATTTGTAGTATATATCTTCAAGCAATAGCTATAAAGCTTTTATGACTGTATATAAAAAGCCATTTAACCCAGATATCTTGCATGGGTTAAAGAATAGTAAGATTCGCTTTATCAAATAAAATAAGAATAGGTTACTATTAATTAATTAATTTTTTTTTTAATTATTATTTTTTAAATTAATACTAACTTATTTTTTAATAAGATATTTGTTTACCTTCAAGCAATAATTAATTATCGAAAAGCTATAAGAACTAATAATTCTCTTTTAAAAAAGGCTGTTAAAAGAACTTTTTCTCCTATTTGGTCTGCAAGATGTCATCCTATTTATCGCCTAATAGATATTTCTGATGAAATTCAGTTGATGCAATTTCATTTAGAAATGCAGAATATAATAGAGAAAAATTGTATTATTTTGCAATCAGGTATTTATGAACAGCATCAAGGGTTAGATGCAATTATAAAAGAGGTGAACAAGACCTTAAAAACTTTAATATCTTTTATTCTACAATATCGTCATTGAAAGATTGCATCACATAATTGTAAAAAGTTCTTTGAGATAAATTTTTTTAATTTTAAATTAAACCAATTTTATATACACATAGATACTAATTATTTATTTTAGCTTAGAAATAATTTATTTAAAACAATTAGATATAATAATCACCAGCAATCAGGATCAAGAACTCAATTAGAATCAACTATGGAATGCTAAAGATTTTGAACTCTTTTGCAAAGTCTTGAATTTGTGAATTCAAAAAATACACAGACCATTTGTTAAAGCCTGGAGGAAGAATATGAGTTGATTGAACATTTAAAAAATTTCACACATATTGCAAAACAATATTAACAAAATTTTATTGAAATATTTATTAACAAAAAACTATCTTCTTTTTTTAGGCCAATACCAATTACAAAACAAGAAGCAGATGCATAAGAGAATGAAAAAAATATGAACAAGGCAGAAATTTTGTTAAAGATCAAAACTCTTCTTGAACAACTAGGTGAAAATATTTGAAAAAAATATTCCAAATTGAAATCAAAAAAATGAAGCAAATTATTAAACATATTGCAAGAGATAAAGCATTTATTCACTTTGAATAATAAATTTAATTTAAAATAAATTTGTATTTGTATTACTTCAGTATTTGTATTTTGTCTTTTTATTTACACTTTTTTTGATGAATAATAAATTTAATTTTTTATTAGTTAGAAATGAAATGAAAGATTATATAATACTATATAAGATAATATAAAATGTTTTAATATTTATTCATTAATAATTGAGTTGATGTAGCATTTTGCAGTTGAAAGAGAAGAAACTACCAAAAAGAATTTTTTGAATTAATGTTAAATCTGAATTTATTTAATTAAAAATAATAATTAGCTATAAAGTAAAAAATTTTTCTTTTGGTAATTTCTTACTTTTTTACTACAAAACACTTATATAAATATTTATAAATTATTTATTACAGATATATATTTACTAGATCAATCTTTGTAATATTTGAAATATATCATTTGAAAATTATACCAAAAATATTTATTAAAAAAAAACATTTTATTTATTTAAAATTGATATATAATTTTAACTATTAATATAAAAGATATTAATTAAGTTCTTACCTATTATAAGTATTTATGAAATAGAATCTAATTAAAATAAAAGCTAATACCTTAAAAATGATATTCACTAAACATTGATACCTTTTCTTATTATATTTTCGTATTACGATATTATTAATATCATAGATGTAATAGTAAACTAATTTTTTCATTTAAATTTTTGATATTTTAGATTGTAAATGTGGATTTTTAAAAGCTTAGAATAATATAATTATTAGAGTAAAGGGGGAAAAATGATTACTAATTTATTGTCAGTAACACGTGATCTTTTTAAACGTCACGCGCGTTAGTATTCACAGGCCCACTAAATTGAACTAATTTTAGAATATTTCTTTTTTTAAAAATAAAATACATCAGGTTGATTCCGGAATTCTAAACCGGTTCCGGATCCTAAACATTATTTATTTTGGTTTTTTTTTTGTGACGCGTCCAAACTTTTTTTCTCTCTCGCTTTAAACTTATGTTTACAGACACCACCAACTCACGACTTGCCACGTCAAAAAGCTATCAACGGGATTATAGAGAACTTGATCCAAACAAACCAGGTATATTTTTCTCAACAAAATTTATCACCGAAACCCTTTAAAATTATTTATCGATTTTTAGGCAAACTCGATCCCGATCAAGTTCGAGTCAATATCTTCAAGAATGTGTCCAATGTTGAGATTTCAAGGAAGGAACATCACTCTAAAGAAAGGAAAAGGAAAAAGATCAATTATTGTTATAGTGACACCGAAGATAACATGACGGACTCTTCCGATGACCAAAAAGAAAATAATAAAGTTATATCGAAAAAATATGAGTCACATCATATGAATCAAGATGTTAATGGACAAGTAATCTCTTCAAATCTACAACTTGAAAATGTCAATGTTAAAATCGAATTAAAAGAAATCGACCATCCGCCTCACCTTAACGAAAAAAATACTAGTGAAGAGTTAAGATGTGCAGTATCGGATTTTAATAAAACGTTTAATGAACAGAATTATTTGATAACCCCGACAACTCACATAAATGACAACCAATTCAATTGTGACGAACCTGGATGTGGAAAACGATTCTCAATTTCCTCATATTTAAAAATACATCAAAACTTACAACATCATATGAGTCAAATGGGAACGATTGATTACGTCGAGAAGGTTAAAGAACAACAGCCAATTGATGATGTCAAGGTAATAAAGTGTACGCTGTCCGGATGTAATAAAACTTTCAAGGATCAAAAAAATCTGAAGAGACATTTGGAACTTCATAAAGGTGAAAAACCTTTCATTTGTGACGAACCTGGATGTGGAAAACGATTCGCTTTACGAGATTATGTAAAAACTCATCAAAAACGACAACATGAAATGAAACGCCGTCAAAATGAATCAAATAAACATCATCAGCAATCTAAAAAAGACAATAAAGAAGTAAAGTGCCCAAATCCCGGTTGCGACCAAATATTATCTAAAAGGTTCTTAGATAAACACCTGAAAATTCATGAGAGTGAAATGCCTTATGTCTGTAATAAGCCTGGATGTGGAAAACGATTTACAATTCCAGATTACTTAAAGATCCATCAAAAAATTCATAATAATTTGATCTACGCATCAAATCTTGCAAATTATCCTACCGAGGAGGTTCACATCGTCATCGAAGATAGAGGCCAAAAAGACGACTTTGTGTTGATGGCGATAAGATGTACGGTCCCCGGTTGCAATAGAAAATTCCAAAAGGAAAAATCATTGAAAAAACATTTAAAGATCCATAACGATGAAAAGAGATTTGTATGTAACGTAAAAGGATGTGGTAAGAAATTCGTATTATTATATTATTTAAAATGTCATCAAAAACAACATATGAAACAGACCTTCGATGAAGATGTTTCTATCAAAAATGTCAAAGTTGTAGCAACACCAACTGAAACACGAAAAAAGCAACAGCAATGATTAGTCCGAAGGACTACATATGATTACAAAAGATGTCCCGCTTATCAGTTTGATTGGAGCATCGCATGTATAAATGCACACTACTTCCTTTTTTGTGTTAATTCGATAGTTAACTAAATATATCGAAATAAAATATATAGAAATATAATTTTTTTTTTTATTACTGTAAATAATAATTTAATTTATTAAATAATTGAATTTAGTATAATCAAATAACAAATAAACTACTAATTAAAAGTAAAATACAAAATGATATAAACAGTTTTCCATTTTTTGTTTGAATGTTCGCGTTATTGTATCTTTGAACGCAATCTTATTTCTTCTTCCTTTTTTCTTGAAGTCTTTTACAGTTTTTTATACGGTCAAGCCTATCGAAGCTAAAACACACGTCATTTAGTGTACGACGTTAAACCCCAGCAAACTCCTTGCTTCTAATATCTATTTTGGCTTTTTTCAATGTCAGCCCTTGGCGGTTATTGTCCATGCAAGACAAACTTGTTATCTGATTTCTGGAACAAGTCCTTCCAACTGCGTTTGAAGAATACGAATCTTTCATCAAATTACATCATACACGTGATTAAACTTTGGGTGCACAAATGCACAGGGGCACCATTTAAATTTTCCCCCGTTTTAAATGTTGAAATATTGGTGAAACGACGTTGTGATTTTGATTTATAAACAAATAAAAATTTTATTAATTACTTTTAAAAACAAAAATGTACACGGAAAATAAACATTATAAAATTGATTTAATTTATCAATTTTTTTCACTTAAATTCATGATATCTTTTCTTTTCGCGGCTTTATGACCATCAGAAAAGTTTGTTATAAGTTTTTCTACTCCAAAATATTTAAATATTTCATCAAGTATTGAAGACTCTTTTTCACGCTTAATGATAATGTTAATTACGATTTCTTGTTGTATATTATTGATAAATTGAATATATTGATCTTTCGTTTTGGAATTATTAAATGTGTTTGAATACATCTCTTCGAAATCTTTTAAATTGTCGACGTTCCATAATGGATTAGATGGATCGACTTTATGATGATTTAATAAAAACTTCTTGAACTCATCAAATGTTGACTTGGAAGATGAAAGTTCTTCATAAGGAGGCGGTGGATTATAAGATATGTTATGCTTTTTAATTTGATCATATTGTATATGATTAATAAAATCAATATACTGGACTTGTATATTAGATTCATTAAATGTTTTAGAGTATATATCTTCAAATTCTTTAACATTATCTACATTCCATAACGGATTTGATGAGTCTACTTGTTGATTATTCAATAAGAATTTCTTGAACTCATCAAAGTTCACTAGTGTTGACTTAGATGATGATAGTTCCTCATAAGGAGGTGGTTGATCATAATCATTGATTTCATGTTCCTCTGATGTTATTATTGTAATTGGAAATTCAAAATTGTCTAAATATAACTCTTCAAATTCTTCTTCTATAAGGGAATTTTCATTATCTTTAAGAGTTTCTGTTGAAATGATTAAATCCTGTACACATTCATTCACAACAGCATCATTCGATAATTTTTCATTGTCTAAAATATGTTCATCTTCCAGATATTTTTGATGACTTAAGATTTCTTCGAGTTCTACTTCATCCATATGTTGCATATAACAACATTCAACACCTTCATTTATTGTAATTTGATGATTCTCTTCATCACAACGTTGATAATTAATTATTAGATTTATTATTTCAACAGGTTCGTTTTCTTCGTTTGTGATATGTTTGAAGGATGTAAAAGTGAATTCATTATCCAAATAATTTTGATATTTAATTTCTTCTTCAACTTTTGGTAAATCGTTATCCACTTCATCACTTGAATTCTCATCTTTTTCACCTTCCTTCTTCTCTTCATGTGATATGTTAGATATGTTATCGTATTGTAGACGAGGGGTATCCACATTGGCAATATTTTTATAACCTTCAATATGTGTCTGGTCTTTCGGTAAATCGTTATCCACTTTATCAATTGAATTTTCATCTTTTTCACCTTCCTTCTTCTCTTCATGTGATATGTTAGCGTGTTGTAGACGAGGGGTATCCACATTTGTATTATTTTTATTATCTTCAATGTGTGTCTGGTCTTTCCTGTTATCATTATTAATATAATATGTATTGTGAATTGTAATGTATTTAGGGATCTCATTTCTTGTTTTCACACTTATTAAAGAATCACGACTAGAACTACTACAACTACTTCTTTCGTCCTTTGAAGACTTTTGAAATTTGTTCAAACTTGATTCTTTCTCTCTTTCCTCTCTTTCTTCCAGGATTCTTTTAAATTCAAGTAAAAGCGCATCTTTATCAAACACAACATCTTGTGATGAATTATTTCGTTCATGATTTTCTTTAATCTCTTTGTTGATCTCTCTAACTTCTTGAACCATCTTGACAATCATATTCCTTTCTTTCATTAATTGAGTTACGTTATCAACGATACGATTACGTAAACTGTATTCTTTTTGTTGACGAATTTGTTGAACATTAATCGATACTCTGGATGGAATTTCACGTAATTTTGAATTTATTCTGATAGAATTGCGAAAGTTACTAAATCTACTTTTTCGTTTTCGTTCATGAGATGAAAATGATGTATCTGAAACTGGAGTGTCAGGGGGTGTGAATTGTTGAATAGATTCTCGATTAAAACCAGAATAAGAAGGTAATGTTGTGGGATTCAAAGAAGGTTTTGTAAATGAGAAAGGTATGTTACGAGAGTTACGTAGTGGAAGATTGAAAAAAGGAATGGATCCGGGAGAAGATAAAGGCCGTGGAGGAATCGTAGAGTTAGAATTAAGAGAATCAAGGGTGGAACGTCGAGATTTGAAATATTTGAAATCCACTTTAATCTAGTTATAATGCACGCATGTGATATTAATGAGAAGAGAAAGGAAAACAAAAAAAAAAAAAAATGAACCCCCAAAAAAAAATTTACCATATTCTTGACTTCTTCCCCTTTACTGATTTTCCTCGTAACATATAAAACTTCAACTGCTTTAAAGGTCAATTGTTTTTTAATATGAGATTCGTATATCTCATTACAAAATCCAATAATTTCTTGAATATTTGACTTCATATGAAGAAAGAACTCTGTTAGCATCCTTTGTATCAAATCTAAATACCCTATTAAAAGGGTATCGATATGATCGGGTAACGAGCACCCCGTCAAACTCCTAAGAATAGATAACCGTCGTTTAGTTTTTAAAAATTGAAATTCATTTTTTTTTTTTTTTTCAAAAAGAAATAAAGATAAATTAATCATAATAATGATTGATCACTCACCCTCCGGATTTAAGTATTTTATATTCGAAATTTCGGAATTTCGTATTTTTTCTTTTAACCTTTTTGAATTCTTCGGTTGATAAACCATATAAATGTTTATAAAATTGAGTGATCCTTTCCGATTTTTCCGGTTCAAGATTACATTTCAAATAATCCTGACGTAATTTGAAAAAGCCAACGCGTATCGTTTGCCAATCATAATACCATTCTCCGGCGGTATATTCAAACTACATGGGAAGATGGCGCAGAATAATGATTTTGATTGGTTAGCGACCGAAACCGGAAAGGGTGTGTAAAGAAAACACGAATTCAATCAAAATTGATCCTTACATCCAAGACTTTAATAAAGGCACCAAACGCAGCCCAGTATTCTTTATTCATAACACTAAGTATAACATCCAAAATATTACTAGTCGTGCCAAGTACATTACTCATAGTTGATTGATCATCCTTAATCTTTCTTAAACACGTTCGTATTTCACGAAGGGAGAACGTGATATTTGCGTTTATAACCTTTGTAGTTCGATAAGTGGCCCAAAACTTTGAGACGGATTTATAAAGCGATTCTCGGATTCTTGATTCAATCGCTGGACCGGATTCACAAGCAACCAATTGTGAGAATATGTGTAACACTGAAGACATGGCACGACTGTGAATGCAAAATTTGAATGAGTTAAGGTGTCTAAACGACTGGACGTTATAATTTATAACGTAACCTACAGGTGAAGTTCAAGTCGCGCGGTCGAATTTCCATAATGAATCCATTGACGGTTCGAAAGATGAATGGCGGCTTGAGAAACGAAATTTGTCACTGAAATGGATAAAAGAGAAAAGATGATTATTTTATCGTTAAAGGTCATGTAATGATCATATGATATGATACAAGGTAATATATGATGATACTTTACCAACGTCATTCGTAACTTGACGACCGACCAAATCCTCCGTCAAACGAATGGTCTCCTTCAAAAGGTAACCATAAGCACTGAAAACAAAAAACAAAAAAAAAAAAAATGGACCAAAAGTCAGAATTCCGATTGTTTAAAAAAATAAAAATAATAATCTAATAATAATAAAAATTTCACAACTCATAAGAAGACTTACATAACATTTTCATCCGCTAAAAGTTTAAGGATATCTTGATATTCTTGAATTTGATTTTCTGATATTTGGATTTCGGAATTAGTGGAATCAATTGAATTAGTATCATCATTAATATTATTAATTGCAATAGGTGGTAAAATGAAAGAATTATGCACGGATGACATTTTTTATAAAATTTAATTTTTTTTTAAGTGACAAAAAATTCTCACCTTTTAAAAGAATGAATGGTTACTCAACCGTAACCTGAGATAAACATGGGTCGCACAGACCTTTTTTACATCCAAGATCAAACATTGCAGTAAATTTAGTAAATTTATTACCAGAATGGGAGATTAATAACATCCTTCTACTCTTCTTTTTTTTTTTTAAAAAAAAAAAAAAAAAAAAATAATAATAAAAATAAAATAAATAATAAATAAAATAAAATAAAAAATAATAAAAATATAGAGTCTACAAGCCCTGAAAATAAAAAGATCTTATCTTCACATCGTTTTCGAAATCAGGCTTACCTAGTTTGCCTTGGCAATATAAATATACATGCAAGCTTATATGTCATTTATCTAAGTCCAGCGAAGGCATTTTTTTTTTTTGATTTAATGAACAATAATTAAATCCACATGTTTCATATATTAAATTTAGACTTGAAGGTTCCAGATAATTAAAAGAAGTTAATCATGTATAAAAAACGATACAATGAGTGACGATTTAGTCAATAATTTTCAATCAATTAAAAAAACCTTTATATTTTGTGACACCAGATTTTAATAGAAAGTGGAAAATATAATCCGATGCAACAACAGTCAATTTTTTCCAAAAAGGGTAATTTAAAATGAATCACCAATCTAAAGGTTCCATGTTTACATAAATATGACATCTCCGATGTGTTTTGGGTTAAAATATCTGCAAAAATAAATCATTTTTTCGAAAATAAAGCTGCTCGCATTTTATTCTACCCAAATGTAAAATGTATTGGTCCAATTACCCAATTACAGTAATAATAAATTAATCTTATTGTATGTATTATCTGATTGGTTGTCAACTGTCAGCGTAACCAATATGATATAAACTGATGAAAAATAAACGTAAAACACAAATAATTGTGATGACCAATTTGTTTAAGACTTTCCCTTACACATGTATCACCAAAATAAATATTCTTGGCTTTTTTTTTACCATTTAAAGTTAAAAATAGATTTTTATTTTTTATTTGTTTTGGGGGGATGACCAAGGTTAAATGGAATTTATTTATTAAATTTATTATTAAATTAAATTGTACACCTTCCCGCGTCTACAATTTTGATTTATACCAGTCAGGTTTTTGTTTCATCCGATATGTTTTAATTCCATAAATAGCTTCTTCAGAATTCATCATTTCTAAAAACATTTCTTTAATAAAGTTCCGTTTTTTATTATGAATCTCGGTATCATTAAGGACATGGACTAATTTTTTAATTTTCCCCATGGCTTTAGGTGCGCTGCTTAGCAACATTTTAATATACTCTCCAACCTTTTCATTCAATTCGTTGTCATCACCCGCCAACATACTAATAAATCCATCCTCCTGTGCTTGTTTCGCTGAAATCCTTTCTCCCGTTAACATATACTGTCTGGTTTTAAAAGGTCCTAATTCGGCCACAATAAATTGTGAAATAATAGCAGGTATTAACCCCCTTTTGATTTCGCTAAAACAAAAATATACTTTATCTTCATTACATATCCTTATATCTGTCACAAACACCAATCCTATACCACCTCCTAATGCTGGTCCATTTATTTTGGATATGACGGTTTTAGTTGATGATTTTATTGTTTCATAAAATAACGTCCCTATTTCATAGGATCTTTCTATTGAATCAATTTCATCCTTGTTGTTAGAACTGGATTCTGTTTGTTGTAAATCCATTCCTGTACAAAAATATTTCCCTTTTCCTGTTATAACTATTATGCTAATTAAAGGATTGGTTTCTAACTCTTGAAAAATTGAAAGGAATTCGTTTATCATTGAAATTGTTAATGAATTACCATGTTTTGGTCTATTTAATGATATTGTGGCTACTGGATTATTAAGTTCTAAAAGAACCTCCTTTGAACTCATGATTATTTTACCAAAAAAAAA
This sequence comes from Funneliformis mosseae, assembly GCA_910592005.1. Classification (NCBI taxonomy): domain Eukaryota; kingdom Fungi; phylum Glomeromycota; class Glomeromycetes; order Glomerales; family Glomeraceae; genus Funneliformis; species Funneliformis mosseae. The sequence continues at coordinate 22,693 of CAJVPP010000589.1, forward strand.
AAAGAAAGAAACGGTTAAAAAAAATCAGGTGTCCTTACTAAATTTAGAGATTTTCCTTGGTGATCGCCATTGTTGTGGCTTAGACGAGATAAAAAAATTTTTTTTATTGTCATTAATTTTGCGCGTTATTATGTTATTATTCTTTTCAAATTGTTCTTCATTTTGATTTCTCAACATATATTGTCTTACAAAAAAAAAATTTTCATCATAACAATGACCAGAATGATTGTACCTTTTGCCTCTACTATAAATTTATTTGGTGATATCTTTCAATTGTTCAATTATCTTTTCACATTTACGTTGGGTGTTTTCAACTTCTTTAAGTACAGTCTTTACGTCTTTATCAACTCTGATCCTTTTTGATAATTGAATTAAAGATACTTCTTCGTCATTAGGCTCATAGAATCTTGGCGGTGAAGGTGAGTCTAATAATGATTGTGGTGCCAATGATTGATCCTCTAAATATTCCTCGGAGGTGTCGGTCTGTGATGTTTCATTTTCATCCAACTTCCTCTTTAACATCTTTAATACAGGTACAAAACATTCATCTGTGAGATCGGTCGATGTAATATCACTATCTGCGACGACATCATCGCCAAATATTCCTTCCATCTCTTCAAAAAAATCAAAGTCCATAGGTTCAACTCCTGTTTTCATACATTCATGTACCGAATTATAATCGGCAACCAATCGAGCCCACCTTTTATTATAATTTATTGTGTCATCAGAATGAAATGAGCTTTTAAAATTTTACAAAATCAAATGTTTATAATTCAAATACCTCAATTTAAAGGCTTTCAAGGTTCTTCCTGAATATCTTGTACAATGATCCGAGAACATATCACTCCAAATCCGTGATTTCTCAGCATTACGTTGTGCCGCCAATAATAACTTGTGTTTGGATTTAACAGCAGTGATCAATGACCGAGTTTCCTTTCTACTCCAATTAGAACGACTTTTCTTCTTATCTTTACTACTTTCAATCTTACAACTAATATTAGGTATTGAAGATGGTGTCTCATTGTAGTCTTTTTTCTTTATGGCTTCTTCCAGATGAATGTTTAATAAAACCGGGTCTTTGAGGAAAAAAGAAAAAGAAAGAAAGTAAAAAAAAAATAAAATTTGAATGAATGAATAAAATAAATCTAAATTTTCAAATTATAAATTAAAACTTGTCTTACCGATATTTTCCTGAGTGAAAGTATTCTCATCACCTTGCGACTTAATGGTTGCACGTTGTACCTTTATACCCTCTATCTCCAATAAACTATTGTCACTTTCAAAATCTTCACTTTCAAGATTTGAATTTAGATCATCTTTAAAATCCAATTTTCTTCGACGTACATTAGTAAAAGCGGAACTATGACTCAAATGATGTGATGGCGGTGAAGAATTAAGGATTGAATGTAAATTTGAAGTAAGAGATGGTAGTTGCCTATTATCATTAAGATATGGACGTACAGGAATTGAACTCCTTAAATATTCTTGTCTGCTATTATACATTGATATATTATCATTTGCAGACCATGTCGATACGTTATATGGTGGACCCATTGAACCGGCGATATTCTTGTTAGGTTGATAATATTCAGAATAATATGCTGGCCAATAAGTGGTGGTATATGGTGTGTTCATCAAATCATAAGTAATTGAAGGTTTAGGTAAATAGAAATTAGGAGTTGAGGTTTTGATCTCGTGTTTTATTGACATTCCAAAATCATTTATTGAATCAAAAGGTTGAAAGGTTGTTTGTGCGGAAGAACTTCCACGAAGAATAGAATCCGCACTCTCATGTAAAGGAGAAGGGTTTGGTAAATTAGAAATTGATGGTAACATGAATTTTGGAGGGTTGCTTCTTTCATTTTCAGGGACCGTCTTATCCATCGCAACAAAAATGTTCTGTATAATATTAAATTATTATTAGGTATTAAATCTCGAAATAATAAAAAAGAGAAGTAGTTCCGACGCGATAGGTCAGTCTTTTTATACTTTAAACAAATATTTGATATAAACAACGTGACGTTTTATTTTAAAAGAACGTGTTTTTTTATTTATATGCGATAAAACAAACAAACACAGATGATGTCGCACAAATTTCCGTTTTGAGGTCATGGGTTATTGCAAGTACAGTTAGTTTAGTTTACTCTATTATATAATATAAATATACGCGTAAAATATTTTCAAGGAAGAAGAATTATACATATCGTATTTGGAAACAAAGCATATACTATTATATTGCCTTCTTGATCCTCGTAACGAGAAATGAGGAGTTCTTTGTTTTCATCACTCAAAATTTGCTGATCATCTATTTTTTTTTGATGATCGAATTATGATCTTAACGATAAAGTTAAAATTCTATGATTTTATAAATCGTTTTTAACATGGGTTGCCTGAAATGTTGTTTTTCTTTAATAAACATGATGTTCTGTATGGGCATGGTTTACGAACTTGCTAGTATTCGGAAGAACGAATGATGCAATCAAGAAGCCGCATTCTTTGTTCTATCATCAAAATTTTTGTCATATTAACCGTAATAATAGGATCATAAAGGTTAACTATTAGTTAACAATCTACCCATAGAACTAAAAAAAAACTGAATTATATACTCTCCTTGCAAAAATGCTAATAAATTTTTTATTAAAAGCTAGTTATTTCCTTTTATTATTATTCCAATTCTTGATTACCTTTTCCTCCTTAAATTAAATCTTTATTTTTGATTAAATTTCTCAATTAGAAATTTTTAAAATTTTATTTTTATTTTTTTGGTCTCATATTTTTAAATAATTTAATATAACAAATCTCTTATTCAGTTTTTTCTTACTATATCAATTAATAATATAGTCAATTTTCACTTTTAATTTATTTACATTTTCTATAACTTTGAAGTTTTGCATTTATATTAATTTTTATATACAAATTTCCAATTCTCTTTTCTAAAAAATTAAGACTAATTTATATAAAATTAATATTATATTAACTTATTATATTCAAAGATTTTTATGCTAAATCAAAAAAAAAAAACTCAAAATCAAATTTTATTAGTAATTAAAGATAATTTATAAACATCTGAGTTATACTATTAACAATAGAAGAAGTAAAGAAAATTTTGTTTGTATTATATGTCAATTTTGTAGATAATCATCTAAAATTATTGAAAAATATTTGAATTTTATAGTTTTAAATTTTATTCATTTTTCAATTACTAAAAAATGCTTACTATAAATGGTCTATTTTAATATTACTTAATATTACCTACATAATATAGATATTAATTTTCTTATAAATATTATTAGAAATAGCTTTTCATTTATAATTATTTTACAATACATTTTAGTTTTCAAGAGTTAACTTTCTATTATCTTTATAATATGAATATCATAAACTAGAATTTTTAATATTATGATATTATGAGATAAACTATTCTAAATATGAATTTTTAATATTTTAATATTATTAAAATATTAAAGTTTTTATATATGATTGAAAGATATTTACCATTATAATTAAATGTATTTGATTAGCATCTTTAAGCAATGTATAAAATTCATATGTATAATGTGCATATGTGCACATTAAATTTTTGTGTATACATATTATATAGCATAAAATATATACAAATAATTAATAAAAATAGATAAATTCTATATAAAAATAGATAATTATTTATAAAAATGTAAATACTATGTAATATATGCATTAATTTTCTACTTTTAGTATAACTTATGCACATAATTTTTGGTCTAAATTTTATACACTATCTTTAAGAGTAAAAATGAGTATTACTTACATAATCTAAATATTTACTATTTTTTATATTATCAAAAATACATATTACAAATGATTTTTTTTGTAATGTTACGATAATAGTTTTATATTTAATTGAAAGTTATTCTTTATATTAAATAATATAATTTTTTAATAACTTTAAGAGTATATTTATATTACCTATATAATGCAAATATTATATTTATAATTTTTAATTTACTAAATAGAGTATATGGAACCTTTGTAATAGAAAAGAGGGAAATGGCTAGAAAAAATAAAAAATGAGTTAATGCTAAATCTGAACATATTTTGACTTAAAAATTATATTTGGCATATAAAAGTAAAATTGATTTTTTCTGACAGTTTTCCCCCTTTCTATTGCAAAGGTCCCATATTATTATTTTTAGAATAGTGCTATTTTAATAAGTTTATATTTAGTTAAAAAATATTTTTACTATAAAATTCAGTAATAAATATAAGCATTATTTAAGAATAATTTTTTTATAGTAAATAAAAATTTACTAATTTTTAGATTTTATTTCTTTAATTTTAAATGAATATTCTAATTAAAATAGGATAATGTACCTATTATTTATTTTATTATCCCTTAAACTGTAAGTATAAAATTATTTTTAAAATATTTTAAAATACTTAAAATATTTTGATATAAAATTAATAATGATAACTTTATAGCTAATCCTCATTTCTAATATAACTAAAAAAAAAATAACAGAAATAACAACAATAATAAGTCTAACAAGACTTGCTCTTCTTCTTCAAATAACGACTAATAATAATGATTAGCAAAGAAACAGTTCTTAGAATTGTCTCAACAATCTGAGGCTTCGTCTTCAAAAAATACTCCAAAAAAATGACATATCAGCTAATATGAATATTGAAACTACTGTTCTTTCAACTAACGACAAAGGAAAAATATCTGAAACTTTCCTATCCTTTTCAGAAGTCTCTTTAGATATCAACCAATCTTTTAATACAATTGAAAATAGTCTCAATAATAATAATAAAGTTAGTGGTATTCATCTTGAATGAGAAACAAATGCTTCCATTTATTTTATCTACTATGTTACAGAGAAATTTTTCCAATAAAAACAAATCAAAAAAAACAAAATAAAGCATGTAACATCTTTGCATTACATTATGTATCTTTCATTAGTACTTCAATATGTACTCACCCTGACGACCTTAACAAAAAAATTGTCTGAATTGGTTTTATTTTATGCAATAAAGCAAATAATGCAATTATTCTTAAACTTTCTAATTTGAATAATGATACATTTTTACCCTTAATCATTAAACTAACCACAAAATATATTCCTAAATTATCGATCAGAGTTACTAAGATCTGGATCTCTACTATAAAGTCTAATTTGAGATCTATTTTCTCCTTTTTGACAAGATCATTAAATGCATTATGTTCACAAAAAACCTTTGGTAGCAAACAATCATTACGTTTAAAGATAAAATTGACATAATTACTCTCTTTAAACTAAATAGTTATTTTATTCTAAAGATCTTATTAGAGTATATTTATGCATTATATTAAATGAAGAAGTTAAAAAGAAATCGCAATTTTCCCTTAAACTTACTAACCTACCTTTAAATACTAATAAAAGATACCTAATCTTGATCAGTAATGCGATTGAAACTATTGCATAAGTTATTTCTAAATCATGTACTAATTATCAAAATCTTCAATATGCTATATTTTACTTAAAGACAAAGAATCATGAATGCTACCAAAAATGGGAAAACTTTTTATATTGACAGAAAGAAACTTATCTAGGCAAACTTAAACTTAAAACTAAGTTTTATTTGTCAAACTCTTAGTTATCAATTGCAAAATTGCCATAAGAAAAGATTAATTTCAAGAGATTGTCAAACACAATAATTCTATCAAAAATTCTAACCTGCGTAGTTTTGTAATTATCAAGCTTTGACGTTAAGTCTAAGCTAATGTTACCTAACAAATTACCATAAAATAATGATGATTAATCTAACAAAATTTACTAAAAATAGCTATAATTCGATTAATACCATCATATCCGTCAACCTAAAAAAGTAGTTTTCAAAAACCTTTAGAAAATCCAATCCTTTACCTATCTATCAATCCAATAAACCTAAGAATCTAATTAATTATAAGGGTAAAGAAACATTAGATGCTAGCATCTATGTATATAGTTTTTAGACAGATGACTATGAATATGACTACCATTAACTACATATTAACAATGGTTAACTAGAGTAATCTAATATGCTCACTAAAATTTTTAACCAACTAGAAGCCATCATTGATCAATTAGCCAAAATGGATTGTGACTTACATTCTACTATTGAACAAGTATTAGTAGTTGAAACTGTCTTTAACATTGCTATGTTCTCACCTAATCAAACTGATTTACTTAATAAAGCTTTAAATAAAAATGGCATAGAAATAGAAGAAAATACATACACTGTCGGTCATAACATCAAAAATAACATTGTAAAAAAATAAGTTGCTAAAATCGCCTATCTCAAAGAAGAAAATGCTTTACTTAGAACTAACTTAAAAGATAACTTTCTCAAATTTAACAACGCAAGTCGAGCAATTGTCAATATGCAATATTTATTCTAAACTTAACTCTAAATTAATTCTGATGCATTCATTAATATAGTTGAGATTAGGGATGGGAAATTAACAGTTAATTAAGATTTGGTTAATTAACTGTAATATAAATTTTAATATAAGATTTTATATAAAAAAAAATTTTTTTAATTTTTTATTTATTGTTATCACAATATTAATCGTTATCGCAATATTACTTATTAAATGGAAATTTATTATTTCAAATAGCTATATATTGATATTATTATAATAAATTTAT
>CAJVPP010000590.1:0-29273 GCA_910592005.1 Funneliformis mosseae
AATAAGATGACAAGATTGTAAAGATGGCAGAGAAAGAACATAATATAACAGCCATTCAAATACAAGAAAAAATGGAAAAAAAGATGTTGGGCTTAATGTAGAAATAGTAAGGCAACATCTTTGTAAGTCTGGAGGAAAGTTTAGTAATGAAATTTCTAAACCTTTGCTTAAAAAAGACCATTGAAAGAAAAGGTTGCAATGAGAAAAAAAACATAAGAATTTTGATTGGAATCAAGTTGTTTTTATAGATAAGAATACATTTCAATTATATATATCAAAAAAAAGGTTTGGCAGTTTTCTGATAGAAAAAAAGTGTTTTATTTTGTTAAGCATCCACTAAAAGTTCATGTTTGGGAATGTTTTTCTGCTTCTGGATTTGGTAAGCTATTTTGCTTTCAGAAGAACCTTAATGCTGAATTTATATATATTATTTATGAATAGGGTCTTCTGGCTTTCACCTCTAAACTTTTTGGTGAAGGTAACATAGATTGAATTTTGCAAGAAGATAATGATCTAAAACATCAATTAAAAATCATGAAAAAATGGAAGAAAAAAAATGGCATTGAGGTACTTTCTTGATCATCAATGTCTCTAGACCAAATCTCTATAGAAAACATTTGGAGATTAATGAAAATTAATATACAAAAAAAAAATTTGACCAATTAGAGGGTTAAAGGAAGAACTTACAAAAGAATAAAACTGATTATCACTTGTACTTGCTGCGAATTTAATAGCTAGCATGAAAAGGCGTATAGCTGCACTTATAGAATCAGATGGTGACTATATAATATATTAATTTTAGTTAGTTAGTTATGTATTTTTTAAATAAAAAAAAAATTTTGAATTTACTTACTTGTAGCTGAAATTAGAGGCAGTCAGATACTTATAACTGCTACTATATAAATAAAAAAAATAACTATTCCTTTTTTGAGTATGACAATAACCTATTTTAGTAGACATGATATAACTGATGAATAAAAATAGAATTTAATATTAGATTTAGTTAGAGTTCTAAATGAGTCGAGTCAGGTCAAGTTTAAAGATCAATTCTATTTGACTTTTTTTTTTTGAGTCAAGTCGAGTTAAATTTATTTTATAAAATTTTTCAATTTGATTTGATTCGAGTTATATAAATTTTAAATTCAACTCAATTTGACTTGACTTAATTTTAACTCGATTCAATTTTGAAAAAAAATAATAAAAAAAATGAAAAGATCAGAGAAGAGGGGAAGCAAACAGTTCATTATCATTCTTCTTAAATGATTTTTTTATCATTCAAGTCAAACGATTTGTCATCATTCTTCTTAAATGATTTTTTTTATCATTCAAGTTGAACGATTCAGGTCATCATTCTTCTTGAAAGATTTTTATCGTTCAAGTCAAACAATTTGGGTTATCATTTTTCTTGAACGATTTTTTTATCGTTCAAGTTGAATGATTAGTTATCGTTCTTCTTGAACGATTTTTTTATTGTTCAAGTCGAACAATTCATCATCATTCTTGAATGATTTTTTTTATTGTTCAAATTAAACAATTTCTCATCGTTGAACAATATTTTTATCGTTCAAGTTGAAAGATTTCTTATCGTTCTTCTTGAACAATTTTTTTATCATTCAAGTTGAACAATTTCTTATTATTCTTCTTGAACAATTTTTTTATTGTTCAAGTCAAACGATTTCTTATCATTCTTCTTAAATGATTTTTTTTATTATTCAAGTCAAACGATTTCTCATCGTTCTTCTTAAACATTTTTTTTAATTTTCAAGTTGAACGATTTTTTATCATCCTTCTTAAACAATATTTTTTTATAGAACCGCGATCCTAGAATTGCAGTTTCAGGACCTGGTCTTAGAATCCAGTTCTAGGATCCAAGTCCTATGGACTAGGAGTTTCAAGACCAGATTAGGACCAGACTGGATTTTAACATCCTTAAAAATAATACTATTTCAAGTCAACTCGAGTCAATTCGAGTTTAAATTTGGCTTGACTCACAAATCATCAAGTCAAAAAAACATAAACTCAACTTGATTTAAACTTGACTCGTTCAGAACTCTAGACTTAGTAATTGAGATTAGCGTACTCACTCATCATATACCCGGGTATAAAATGTGGTTTAAAAATTTTAATTCTGGTGAAATTAGGCTATACAAATTACCTACAGGTATAATTCAATTTTTAAATTGCTGAAATTGATATAGACTCGGGGTATTTTAGACAGTGCTGTACGGTATTTAAACTAGTAATTTTAAAGCATAAGCTTTGATCGATGTCAACATGAGAATTAAACTCAATGCGAATGATTTTCTTTGTCTGATCTGTGGGATTAGCATGGATAAGGTAAAATATAATACGAAAATATCGTAAGCAAAGTTATTTCCAGACAAAGCTGAGCGACCTCTATTAACATTGCTGATATTTCTTTTTCATTTTAATCTAAATTAGAAACAGATGATAGGTACTGTATATTAAATTTCTTCTTATAGCCAGATGATCATTTTTTATTACCTAATAACTTGTAAATAGAATTACACAACCGTAACCTGTATACATGAGACCAATTTTATATTTAAATGATTTTTTTTTTTTCTATCATACGAAATGGAGTACGATATTAAATTTCATAAAATTGATAAATCAACAGTTAACGTTAAAAGACTAGGTAACGGTCACTGGTTAGAGTTACAAGAAATCGAATATATCGATCCAAGTACTAAAGTAACAAGAAAATGGGAAGTTTGTAAACGGAAAGGTTCTACAACAACTAAAGAAAAAAAAAGCATTGATGGTAAAGTTTTATGACAAATATTTATAACAAGGCACACACAATATTTTAAAATTTCTTATCAAGATAATTCATTTTAGCCGTTGATATACATGCAATCACACGAGAAGAAAATAAACCGCCTCAAATTGTTTTGGTGATTCAGTTTCGGCCGCCTATTGGAAGGTATTGTATAGAATTTCCATCAGGTCTTATTGATGATAATGAAACAGTGGAAACCGCAGCGCTTCGTGAACTTCAAGAAGAAACAGGATATTATGGTCAAATAACAAGAATATCAGAGCCTATTTGTTACGAACCTGGGTTGACAGATTCATTGACTAAAATAATCGACATGGAGGTATTTCGTAATAAAAATTTCTCAGTAATGCTAATAATATTTTATCCTAATTCATTTATTCTAAAAAGATTGATCTGACTTCTATCGAAAATATCAATCCTAAAAAAAAATTGGAAGATGATGAATGGAGCTTACAGACGATTAAAATTCCCTTAGATAACTTATACGATACGTTACAAAGTCAGAACTATTTTTATTAAATATTTATATATATATATATGTTTATCTTGTCATCATTAATCGTAAAACGCACTTCTTTATATATTTAGAGTTGCAACAACTGCATTCTGAAGATTTATGGATCGATAGTCGTTTATATTCTTACGCATTTGCATTAAATATTGCAAAACAATATTTATAATTCTAACATGAATTGGCATTTCGGTAATCTATACGTATCTAATGTCCAATAGCGACTTTTAACTCCTTCCCATATCTCATCGTTAGAAAGATCAATTGGAATCTCTATATATTCAGTTTGCAATCCAACATTTGCCAAATGCATTTCTGCTATACGACAATAAACATCATGAAAAAATGAGTTGGTGGCTCCTAGTCCATTGAAAAATGAATATGTTCCGTCAGTTTTGAGAATATTTGGCAGTACTTTATGAAATTCACGTAGATCTTCATAATACTCTCCAAAAGTATCAAAGAAAATGCCATCATAAGTATCAATTTGGTCTAATACGTCCTGCCAACGTCCATGAATAATTTTTACACCTGGTTTATCGTTCCAACCCTGTTTCATCATGAATTTATAAACATCTGGATGAGCTTCAATTATTGTGTGATTGCGAGGTTTGTATCGTTGAAATGCGGTATCAATTAGTCCCAAACCAAATCCTATATTCAAAATATCAAGACCTTCCTTAACGCATATGATTTCCGCATGTCTATCCATTAAAGGCTTCTCCCATCCCATCATGACACCATTGTTTTCATAATCAAGTAATTTAGTTCCATCATGTGAATACTTCAGAGGTTGTGATAAGTAATCAGCATTTGATGTCTTTTCGTTCTTTGTTTTTGAACAAAGTAATCCTAATACCAAATATTTTTGTTCATGAATCGTCATGAATTTATTTTACATTTAGAATGAGAACTTTGAATACATACCTAATATCAATTCAGCTCTACATCCTTCTTCGAGAAGCAATTCATAAACCAACTCATGACTTTTACGTTTAGCGTATTCGCCAGCCGTGATTCCTTCATTGTCAACAACATTCCAAGCGTGACCATTTTGAAGCAATAATTTAACAATTTCTAAATTGCCATTTGAACACGCGAAATGCAAAGGACTTATTCCCTATTATATGTGCAAGGAGAAAAATTAAAAATAATTTTAAAAAAATATCATTTTCATAATTACCTTTTCGTCTTTGAACCATATGTCTGCGCCTTGCTCTAAAAGCTGCTCAACAAGAGAAACTTTCTCGAGAGAAATTGCGTCCAGTAAACGCAAGTTAATGTCTTTTTCCATTTAGAACTCATCAAGACTAACGAAAATCAAACGTCTATTGAATATCTGGTTTGTGTTACCGAAACTACGCCTGACAACATAAGGCATAAGCATAGCATGAAAGAATAAGTTTATTTTAATAATAATGGATTTATTTCACAATAATGCAAATTTACATTCAAAAAATTATATGTTAAAATAATCACTTATAAATTTAAATGTTGTAAAAATTATTAAAAAAAAAAATACTAAATCATTAAAAATTGGTACATCGTTAACAATATGCAAACAATAATATTTGCTATTTTTAAGATTTTGAAACTAATTAATTATATAACTAATTATTACAGTATCGATGTTTTTACAACTTCACTAATATAATATGCAGTTACATAATCGATACGAATTTATGAATATTTTGATGATTTATGATTCAGATTTAATTATTATAATTTTGTCATTTTAGATCTCCAAATTGAAAATTTTAATCATTTGAAAACTAGTAGAAACAGGTCTCGAACTACTTGAGATTCGGTTTAAACTAACTAGTTAAAACCTGATTTCAAACCTGGTTTAGACTATTAATTTTCTAATTTGGAAATATAACTGTGTGTCTAGTAGCTCCTGTTTTCTGACCATATTCTTGCTGACATATATTACAAGTAAAACAAGCTTTGTCCATATTCCGAAAAGAGATATTGCCAAATTGGATGGTATAGCTTACTTTCTTTACCTGTCGTTCATTTTCAACCATAGATGCGCATTGTCTGTCATTATATAATTGATAATATTTGCAATTATATTATGTGCGTACATGATAAAAAGGTAGTTACGAAAACTATTAAATGAAGTCAGAGCGAGTTTTTATTTAAGCTTGGTCATTAAACTGATTTATAATAGATTGATCGACACAGTACAAACCAGGAACTAGCCGGTTTGAAACTAAAGCATAGTAGTTTAAGCATAAACCAGTTTTAAACCGGTTTGGAATAAATCACTTAACATCCCTAGATTAGCCTGATAATAAAGAAACTATTCGTCAACTATAGAGAGAACGAATTAAATATTTTTGATAAAAATATTATGTGTCAATCATTGATTATAATAGTTTTGAAAAATGGAATAATATAAAGCAATAGTTTATGCTAAATTATAAAACAACAAATTTTTGCTAATATTAATGAAGATTTTTCTTTTCATTGTAAAACCCCTATATTAAAATTATTGAGTACTATTTACTTAATTCTTTTTTCAAGTGTGAAATGTGAAAGAGATTTCTCAATGTAAAAAAAGACTTTAAATTTGTTAATAATGATAGGGTCAGATGATGTAGATTTGATTTTGTTTGTTTCACATTGTTAACTGAGAATAGAAGTCTCAAGAGCTGAGATATCCACTTTTGATTTTTCTTTTCTTCAATCTTTTTCTTAGGTATGAATTATTGGGATAGGGGTCAGTAACTGAGATTTAGGTATAGGAGTAGGAGATTTTAGTCGAATAAGATTAGGTTTAATTTTTGAAACTGGATATTTTTCATTTTGATTTTAAAAAAAATTTCAGTAAATTTTTAAGAAAAACTTAATGTCCTATTTTACGCCTTAGGTATAAATTCTGGTGTAATTATATATAAGGTTAATTTTTAATAAATATGAATAATTCTTTTGAAATTGGATATTTTCCGTTTGATTTTTACATAGGATTATAAGATTTTCTTTTTACAAATAAATTTTTAAAGTCTAATAAATAAAGAACTTTAAAATTATTTCAATCTCTTATGATTATATATTGTCTATAATATTATTATAATCATATGTAATGAATAGCTTTTGTGATAACACAATTCATGCTGTTCAATTTTAAAAATTAGTGTTATATTTAAAGATGGTGTTGCAACATTGTAATGCTTATTTATCACCTGTTATAACTTAAATTTTAATAATATTACAATTCGTTGCAATATTGTAATACTTATTTGTCACCTGTTGCAACTAATTGAGGCGCTATCTTTAGTTATATTAGAGTAGATCTCGTAGTAAATATTCTAAATAATAATAATAGAAATGAATTTACAGATTAGACTGCGTCAAATACGTGATTTAAATCTAATAATCCAGATCTGATAAGAAATATATATAAGGGATGATAACAAAGCTAGATAAAGTGAACAATTAAAAAAAATATAGGAATTAAATATCTTTAAATGTATTATTTTATTTACTATTATATTTTACTTTAAATAATTAAAAATAATTTAGTAATTATGAATCTCATACAATTAGGTGAATTAGATAAAATATGTAATTAAAATTACATAAACTTTTTTATTGTACAATATAACAAACAGATCACTGATTATCAATAAAATAAGTAGAAAGCATAACAATATCATTTCATTTCATCTTTTTGAAGATGAGATCTAAGAAACTGAAAAATAGTTTGTAGTATAAATACTAAAATAATGATTTAGTATAAATACATCTTTCTTTTAAAGAACTCAGTATTTCAGATATTAAAATAAAAATTATAAATCAACATAATCTAAATAGAAATATTATTCTTAGAATAAAATTTCCTACTGTTTCAGATTACAAAGAATTAAATGAAGTCTTATTTAATAATTATAGAAATAACTACATTTTACTAAGAAATAATTATAAAATAATAAAAAATAACTCTATTATTATCAAAAACATTGAAGGTTAGTAATATTAAATTATATATTGATTTATAGAGAAAATGTATTATTCTTAATATTTCAAATTCATTTAAGTTGATATTCTCTATTTATATTTTATTAACTTTAATATAGCTTAAGCACTTAATAAAATATGAATTCGTTATAAAGATCAAACTATTACTTTAAGTCAACAATTGTTAAATTATAGAAGGATACCAATACTTAATGTGAAAAAACTGAAAGGGTTTATCAAATTTAGTTGAATATATCAGAAAATATTATACTTTATCACAGAGAAAACAAAGATTTAAATTCAGAAACTCCTATTTCTGAATTGTATAATACAAATGAAAATGTATTAAAGATTGTAATTGATGGTAAGTATTATATACAATCAAAATTAGATTATTTATAACAATGTTTTTTAACTATGATTTTTCATTAGCAGATATCATGAGTAGAATGTTAAAATTAGCTATCTATGATAAAGATAAACCTAATTTTGAATATACATCTCTTGTATTTAATTATGAATTTAAAGATGATTTAAAGTATGTTCAAAATTTTCATAATTATATTACATTATATCATAATAGTTCTAAAGACAAAGATAGTTACATGCCTTATATTTCCATTATATAATCCTCAGATTATAATAAATTGAGACTCATTAAAGAATATGTAAAGCAAGTTTATACCTTATACTTAAATATAGATATTAATCTAAATTGCTTTTCCTGCCCATCAACTTGTATAAAAAAATTTATCAATTTTTTTGAAAATGTCAAGGATTTAGTAAAATAGTTCAATAATTTTTTAGTAATAGCTATTTATTTGATAGATACTAAAATATAATCCAAATGAGTTTTAAAAACATTATTTTGAAAATAATGGTAATTCTATTTAAAAACCTGCAATTGAAGTTGCAAATTCTTATGAAATTACCAAAAATCAAGAATTGAAAGATATTAGTAATGATGTAGGTTATTTGAAAAAAAAAATTTGATATTCAATCTGACATCAAGATCTTACTTTATGTTGATAAAAGAAGAATACTCTTATAATATGTTAATGATAATCAATCTATATCTTTATTTTAATATTGGAGATAAGTACTTTAAAGAAATACATAACGGGTAGAAGGTTTATTCTCAGTAATTTTAGATACTACTTCACAAATTTCAAATTTTAACTATAAAATAAATAATTGATCGTAAAATATTCATGCTATTTATTTATATTACTACCTATAACTTTCTGGTTGAATCCTCAGGTAGTTACTATGATAAATTATTTTCTGGAGGAAGACTATATTGAAAGGCACTTAAAGATATATATCTTAAAGGTTCTGAAATTAATGAAAGTGAAATTAAGACATGAGAAAATGTTAAAATCCTTGTAAAATTAAAGTTACAAGGAGGAAGCAATAACTTTAATGATGGTGATAAAGAAACAAAAAATCTTATAAGTTTGGCTATTCTTGCTTTTTTATATTCTATAGATATCTTCTCATCTATTCATTTTTCCTCAAATCTTATTGCTAATCATCTTGATACTTGTCTTGCGATCTCTCAAAATAAAATAAAAGTTTTAGCTTATTATCCACTAGAACTAATAATCACTGAAGCTGCTTATGAATTTTTGAACAATGATGTATTAAATTGTATTACATAATTACTTGAACAAGAAATTGTAAAATCTGAAAAATGTGATAAATTAGCTAGAAAGTTAATTCATATTGATCTGTCAAAAACTTTAAAAAAGAAATAAATATGTAAAAAAAATCAGCTTTTTTACTAAAAATATTAAACTTATAACCTTTTTGGATGAATTATTAACTAATAATATCACATTACGTGAAAATAATACAGAACATAATTATCTTAAAAATGCTATTGTTTTTTTTATAAGATTTGTCACTATTGATACCATTTCAGTTTATAGAAAGGTTATCAAATTAATATGACATTTAATCTTAAACAAAATCAGCAAAGTGCTGACTTTTTGATACCTCTTTGTATAAAGATGAAAATTAACAGGATCAATTTACATTTTGAACTATCCAAATTAAGAATTATAACTTAAAAATTATTTATTCTAATTTTAAAATAGATTCAATATCTAAATTAACACCTGAATATATCTTTAAAAAAAGTATTTTAGAAAAAATTAGGGTCTCTTACCTTACCATATATTAGCAACTTGATGTATATGAAAAGAAAATTGTAGAGACAGATTGGGAAGTTATTACAAGATCAAATGATAAAATCCCAAACTAACTACACATTATGTTATTATAGGTTTTAAGTCTTTCAATATTGCACGTAGAAAGGATCTTGAAAGTTTTCGTGTAATTCTTAAAACTTACATTATTTTTTATAATGCAATCTGGTCTAATAATAATAAGTTTTTAGAAGAACAGATTTAGCACATTGAAAAATTTCTTTCTCGAAATCCTTATAAACTGAATGAGAACTTATTATTAGATAAATATAATGATAAGGATATTCAAGATATTTAAATATCATAGAATAGAAGATAATTAGAAAAAAAATTATTATTTTAATAGATTTTATTAAAATAACAAATAGTTAGTTAAAATAAATATTAATAAATATTTGGAATTTATTATAAAATAAAATAAAATACATAAAAAAATTTAATTCATCATTCTTTATTAAATGATTAGTATTTACATACTACTTTAACTTTTAAATTTAATAATGTTTTATCTGAGTATTACAAAGTTTTATTATAAATATAATACAAGAAGATTGTTAAAATATATAATGTCTCTTACAAGTGTCTTTTTTGTAAGTTTCATACAGTTCGCTATTAGAAGTAAGAATGAATTATCAATATCTGATCAATAATCCAATTTGGTCACTTTCAACATAATACATTACGACTGTTAAATACTATAAAGTTATTTATAAGCAAGAGAAATTGTTATTAATTTTATTATTCATTAACTTCTTAAGCAATTATTAATAATGTCATGCTAAAGATCATTATAAAAATAAATGTACAGTCAACTCTTGATATAGCGAACTCTTGATATAATAAATTTTTTGAATAAATATAATAAAAATACTTATATTATAGCGAATTAGCCAATCAAATCTCTTAAAATCTTCATTATAACTTTATAGCGAAGTTAAGGTCTAGGACATAGAGTTCGTTATAATAAAAGTTGACTGTAAATCTATAAAAATTTTAAATATTAAATAAAAGTTTATAAAGTATAATTAGTATATAAAAATAAGAAGATTGAATATAAACTGTTATTGTTAATTCACTTAATTATCATCAATAACATGTGTATATTTATTACAGCCATATTTACATTCAATTATTCTCTCCTATTTCATAATCAATGCTCTATCATGTACAAATAAATTGTTTTTAGATACATAAAACTGAAAAAAAACTATAGAAAGAAGGCAAATTACATTGTGTGCCTTTCTTCATTTACGCAAAATTACTTGTAAGCTAAGCAATGCCCATTTTTAAAAGTAATTTTAGTTTATTTGTTATATATTTGACAAAGATACAACTGTAAAATATCATACATTGACGCAAAAATTACCTTCTTGATCTTCATACTATTTTCTTGAAAAAAATACATTTTTCTTGATCTAAAATGTGAATTAATTATGTGATAATTGATGATAAAATATGTATTACATATTGATAAAAATTAAATTTTTATGATTAAAAAAAGGCATATTGCTAAATCTCTAATGTCACGTGATTAAACTAATATTATGTGATCAATTTATTATTATTATTACTATTAAAGTGCAGCAATAAACTATACAAACATTATTGACATATTACTCTTAATATATTCTTTTTATTTGATATATTCTTTCTATTTATACTTCCTAGTTAGAAACTATAATATATACAAACACTGATGATATAGTTTGCAATTTTTTTGATAGTAGCTAACCTTCTTATATTTTCTATAATATTGTTAACTTCTTGACTTAAGTTTAGGAGTTTCAGTGGATGACTTAAATCTTTTAGTATTCAACGGTTTTAGATTTTGCAATATCAGCATCAAAGAATCAACATTTTCTTTATAGTTTATTTTATTCTCTTAAATAATTTCTAATATAAAAATACATAGTTGCTCTCATTAGACAAGACTGTTCTGTTACCTATATTACTATAATCATCTAAAAAAGAAAAATATAATAATCAGTTTTTAATCCTAATCCTAATCTAACCTTAAGTTAACATAGCTTCAAAGCTTATATTCTTAACCTAACCCACTTTTTTAACCCTAACCCTAACGTCAAATAAACAACAAATAAATAAAACTCACTATATGTAAAATACTAAATTCTGAGAATATTTGATCTTATTTTCATTCATGAGATATTAAATATGGATATGATACTTCTGAAATGGTATAAATAAATGAATTTGAACGTATTTAAAAGATTTTTTATTCAATATTGTCAAAAAAGAAAAGTAAAATGTTATTAAAAAAGAAGAAAAGCAAAAAATAAATCAATTTTGTAACGTGATTAAATTATAAATCATTACATATGGTAAAAATTTAGCAAATCATATAATAAACAGGGACTAATGACAAATCATATAGGTGATAAATGTAATAAATGATAATTTTCTAATAAAAAAAAATTTTTTTGACTTTATTAAATTTTTTATTAAATTTATTAAGAACTTTTCTATTCTAAACATAATAATAAACTCTATTTTTTTATTGTATATTATTAGAACTTGGCATAGAAGTACTAAATGTTAAAATTGCAAGAAAAGAATAAGGTATGAATATAGAATAATATAAATTTTAGTCTGTTAAATAATTATCTAATTATACTATAACATTTGAATAGTATAATATAGTATTAATAAAATATATATAAGAAGAATCTATAGGAGTTTGTGTTAATTATAAATTGGATAATAAGAAGCAAATATAGCTATTTTGCTAATAAGATTATACAATTGTTAATTAAGTACTTGGTTGAAACTCTTTGAAGATAATGTAATTAAAGATTTATATGAATTTTCATATTTTTAATATTTTTCTAAATGATTTAAATTATTAGAAAAGAGCAAACATTATTGTATAATTAATTACATTAATTTATAATACCTTTGCATTATGAATATTCTTTCTAATTTTTTTGTACTTCTTTTTTCTTCAGAAAATGATATATTTCAATCAGTATTTTTAAGAATTCTACTTAGTTTTTCTTGATTTTGCTGGTGATTTTGAAGGAACTTCTATATTACTTTTATAATTATCAAGTTCTATAAGCCAAATAGATCTTTATTATTTTTATTTAATCGGTAATATAATTTAAATATTTCTGAATCTAGATTAATATAATTAATATTAATTAAGTTAATTAGATTACTATAATTAAATTGAATAAGCATATTAATTACTATTTATATTATATAAATTAATAATTTTCAAATAAGCAGTTTCAATATTTCTATTATATATTAAAAGATTTTTTAATTCTACAAGTGATATCTTTTACTTATTTTTGAAGTAATATATTAATTCCTTTTTAATTTCTTGTTTAAAAGTAATATATCAGAAGATTTAATTGCTTCTTGATAAATTAATACAGCGTGACAATATTTGTAAATATTTTTAAATGATCTATTCTAAATATAATCAAAACACATATATTCTTCAGTTTTTATGTTAATTAAGTAATATCCAGAAAGTTCATAATAGCTTAAAACCTTACTTAAATGCTATTCTATTAATTTATTATATAATAGCATAGGTAAATCAAAAATATTATTATTCAAATGAATTAATTTATTATTATACGATAATTCTAATGTAAAAGGATAATTTTTTCATATAAAATAATCAATGTCAGCAAATTCACTTAAAGAATGGAACCTACAAAAAGGTAAGTATTAGAAAGTTACATTTTTTTTTATTTTTTTATTTTTTTTAATAAAATCAATCTCTCAACCTTCCTTATTTTTATAAGAACTTATCTCTAAATTTCAAGTTTTGAAGAACGGAACTTACAAAAAAGTAAGCATTAGTCAGTTTATATTTTTTTTAAAAAATAATCTCTCTCTTTTCCTTCCTTTTGTAGGAACTTACCTCTGAAACCTACAAAAAGATAAGCATTAGTTTACTTTTTTTCTTATTTATTTTTTTTTAAAAAAATCAATCTCTCACTCTCTTTTCCCTTTATAGGAATTAACTCCCAATTTTAAGTCTTAAAGAAACTTCAAACTTAAATTATTAGATTGGATTTGAATTTGAGTAGATGTTTTTTTAATTAAAAACATTTACTAACATTTCTTTCTTTATTTTTAGAATGCTGAATTTGAAGTAAAATAAGTGACTTAGGATAGTGTGAAATAATTTGTTAGTTATTCTTTTATTAAAAAACTAACATTTATTAATTCACCTTTGTAGAACTCTTGAGGCTTTAGTTAGGAATCAGATTAAGAGTAAGCATATTTGAAAAAATTTGTTAATAGTTTTTTTTTTTAATTTTAAAATAAAACTAACTAAACGCCTTATAAGATAATATAAATCCTTGAAACATTAAACTGAATTATTTAATTTATTTAGTAATTTCTTTTTGTAAATTTTTTTTACTATTATTTTTTTTTTTTTTTTAAAAAAAAAAAAAAATTATTTAACATTAATACTTAGAGTTAAAATTAAAGTTTATATTTTATCATAATTTATTTTATTTTTTTGATTAGTGAGTATTATTAATAATTTAAGCTTATTTATTATTTTTAATCTTATTTTATTATTTTATATTAGATTAATTTTAAAAAATTTAATAAAATTCAATTGATTTATTGTATTTCAATAAATATTCTTATATATTATATCAAATACAATGAAAATTAGGGATGGTCATCTATAGCTTAAGATCTTTCGCATTCTCTCTTTTGCAAGTTTTAACTTATTAAATCCTAATTGAATTATTTTGATTATGTTAATATGTCAGTTTTTTTAAGTTACTAGATTAGGATTTGAAGCAACCATATTCAAACAATGCTAAAGATTTAACAAAGTTTAATTGATAGTTTCACAATTATAATTTAATTTACATCTTTTTTCTAAATAATACTTGCTACCTCTACGTGATATTTAGAATCAACAGTTATAGATTATTTTATATCTGACTAAATGCAAGTTCTGTATTATATTAAAAAATTTTATTATTCATATCAGATATTGTATTACATATTATTCATTATATTATATTATTTATTTCATATTATATATTATTTATATAATAAAAGTTTTATTATAAAAGGAGTTAGAAAATAAAAAGTATTTTATTATTTATTTAAAAATTATTTACAGCATCTTTTTATTATTTTATATTTTAAATAAAAAATTAAAAATTAAAAATTCAAATTCATTATGTTTAAACAATTATCTCAACAAACACATACTTATCAAAATAAAGCTTTTAAGAATATAGATGATATAGATAATATAAAATAGTGATTTGATGATTTAAATGAAATTAATAGTTTAACTGATTTATTTAATCTAACAAAATATAGAATATAAGGTCAAACAAAAGAATTATCTGCTTCAGAAAAATTTTATTATATAAATCAATTATAGGAATATATTGATCTTCATTTAAAAGACTGTATATCATCAAAAAATATAAAAAAAAAATGTGATATTTCTTTAAACGATTTATTAATTTTAATATTAATTAGAGAAATAACATTTAAAGAAATATTTAAAGTTCCTTTAAAATATTTAAGTTTAATTAAAGCTTTGAATAGTTCAATTTGGTCAGATTAGATACTAATCTGTATCTGAACTGAAAATTTGGTTCAGTTCAGTTTAGATTATTAATCTTAAAAATGCCAATCTGAATCTAAACTGAACTGCAGACTGGTAAAAATCTGAACTGAACTGGAATTTTTAGATTAATCTGAAATTACAGTTCAATTATATAAAGAATCTGCAATTTATATGCGAAACTCTAGGAGAATCACAAAAAATCACAAATTTCTCTTTAAGGTTCACAAAAATTTGTAAAATTTGATAAGTAATCGCAAAATTTGCGATTTTCTAAAATTTTTGCAAATTTGAAGAGAAGTCGCAATTTTTTGTGACTTTCCAAGAATTTTACAATATTTTTTTGCGAAATACTAAGAAAAATTACAAAAATTGTGATTTTTCAAGAGTTTTGCATATAATTGAATTAAACTTTTAAATTAATCTGAAATTATTAGTTCAGTTCAGATTTTTTTCAGTTCAGATTAGAATTATAATCCGAAAAAAATCTGAACTGAACTGAAAATTTTCAGATTGATTTTTATGTAATCTAAAATTGATCTGAACTGAACCAATCTGAAAAATCTTCAGATTAATCTGAACTATTTGAAGCTTTAAGTTTAATTAATAATATAATAAAAAATAAAATATAATAATGATGATGAATAAGATAAAGATGAAGATAATAAAGATAATGAAGATAATGAAGAGAATGATAATGATAAAGAGGATAATGAAGAAAATAATGATGATAAAGATGAAAATGATGAAGATGATGTTGAAGATGATAATGATAAGAATAATAATTATAATAATAATATTAATATTAATATTAATAAAAAATCATGAAAATCTTTTGGTAAATGGTTAGGTTTAAAAAACCAATTAAAAGAAAACAATAAAAAAATTTATTAAAAAATAAATGGAAAAGACTTTATAATGATTTAAAATCAAAAAAATCAAAAAATAGTATTTGATATTAATACTATTAATAAAAATATTATATCTAAATCATTAATTGGATCAGTAAATCAAAATAATAATACATTGAATTAATTAAAAAATTATTATTATTTAATTAATCTAAATATATTGTAGATTAAAATAATCAAACATTAATACATTTAGAAAATATTAATAATAATATTATTATTCTACAAGCAACAAAAGTTATTAATGATTATTATTTTCATACTTTAGATAATCTATCTCATAGAAATAAATCTTTTTGAAAAGATATAGTAGTATATTTTGGAGCTTATAGAAAATATACTAGTTTTTCTTATATTAGTATAGATATGGTAAGTAATCATAATATAAATTATTTAGAATATGTAAATAAGTTAATTATTATTTTCAAACTATTATCAAATTATGTTAATTAATTTGTCAAAGAGTATTATAATAATTTATATACAAAATTAAGCAATTTTTCTTAAGATCCATTTGCATCAAGATCTTTTATAATTTTTCCAATAATTGCTATTAATTTTAATATAATAAGTGATTTTTATTGGAATAAAAATGATAAAGCCAATTATTTTTATATTTTAATTGCTTTAGGAGATTATGAAGGAAGTGAAATATGTTTTTCTCAACTTAACATTATAACACTTTTAAAACTAGGACAAATTTTAGCATTTCATTTTCGCTTATTATTACATAGTAATTGTATATTAAGTAAAGATGGTGTTGCAACATTGTGATGCTTATTTATCACCTTTTGTAACTTAAATTTTAATAATGTTATAATTCGTTACGATATTGTGATACTTATTTGTCATCTGTTGTAATTAATTGAGACACTATTTTTAATATTAAGTAAAGGTATTAGACATAGTATTGTCTATCATTTATATAAAATAATATTAAATTTATCAGAATCTTTTATTATTAAAATCAATAATGAAGAAAATATATCTTCTAAAGATAATATACAAAAACTATTTAAAGCTCCTAAAAATTTATCAATAAAAAAATTTAATAATCCAAAAAAATTTCATACTAAAATGGAATTATCTAAAGATGAAAGAAGATCTAATATTGATAAATAATATTTTAAATATTATTATATAAAAATTAAAATAATTTAATTTAATAATAATTTTTTTTTTTTGATTTAAAAAGAGCTATATTTGACTTAAAAGCAGAAAATAAAATAAATTAATTTTTATAATTTTTTTTTATAAATAATTTTTATTATTTATATAAATATATATATTTTTAATTTAATTAATTATAATAATAATAAAATATATTTATTATTAAAATTTAATAACTTTAAATTTAAAAGCAAAAATTAATATTATATTTTTTATAAAAATAAAATTAAAAATAAAGAATGCAAAACAAAAAAATTTTAATTAAAAATAAATTTTTTATTATATAAGATTATAGAATAGCTTACAAAAGAAATATAAGTGTAATTAATTACCTTTAAAAGTTATTAGTTATAAATAATTAGAAAATAAAAAATTTTTTTAAATAATAAGATTAACAAATGATCAAATATTTTTTGAAGAGAAGTATATATAATTTAATTACAGAAATCTGTATATTATTAAGTGAATATTAATTTTATTATATTTTATCAAGATAGATAATAATATTAGTCAAATTAAATCAACAAACTAAATCAATAATATGATATAATTTAAAGATAATATTATAACTAGTTGCAACTGGTAACAAATAAGCATCACAGAATTGCAACTAATTGTAACATTAATAAAAATTAAATTGCAACTAGTTGCAACTAGTGATAAATAAGCATTACATGGTTGCAACTAGTTGCAATGCCATCTTTATTATAATTAAATTAATAGAAAATGTAAAAGTATTAATCAAATAAATTGAAGAAAAAATAGAAAAGGACAAATTATATTGTCAATAGATGATATATTATATAGGTAATGGTAATTTTTATTAATATTATCCAAATGATACATTAATAAATAATTTAAAAAATTTCAATAAGATACATTTTTATAAAATAAAATTGTTTCAGAAATGTATTTATCTTAATTAAATAGTATAAATTCTCTTAAAATAAAAATTTTACATATATTTATTATCTAATATTCTTATAACAATACTTCATAATTGATCAATTGAATATAATTTGATAAGTATATGATAATATTATAATCAATTATAGAGCAGACTATAAAACTATTAAAAACATTAAAGTTAAAATATTAATTGCATATAATTATATTAATGAAAAGGTTTTAATATAAATACTATAAAATCAGAAAAAAATATACAATGATAAAAAATTATATAAATACTTAATATATAATAATAAATGATACAAGGCCTTAAAGATTTTATATTGTCTAATTAATAAAATACTTAAACTAAATAAATATATTCTTTATTATCAATAATCTGATTTATCATTTTTAGAAATAAATTTAAAGCATTTATATTAATTAATATTATCTGATTAATTATAATTAAAAATGCTTAAAGATATAAAAATACTGTATTAGTATTTATAATAAGTATTAATCCTATTATGATTTAACAGATTTCACTTAATAAGATGAATTCAATTTTTTTATGTATTTTATTTTATTTATAATAAATTCCAAATATTTTTTAATATTTATTTTAACTAACTATTTGTTATTTTAATAAAATTTATTAAAATAATAATTTTTTTCTAATTATCTTCTATTCTATGATGTTTAGACATCTTGAACATCTTTATCATCATATTTATCTAATAATAAGTTCTTCATCTAGTTTACAAGGATTCCAGAAAAGAAATTTTTCAATGTATTGAATCTGTTCTCTTAAAAACTTATTGTTATTAGATCAGATTGCATCATAAGGAATAATATAAGTTTTAAGAATTGTACGAAGACTTTCAAGATCCTTTTTATATATAATATTAAAAGACTTAAGATCTATAATAGTATAATGTGTAGTTAGTTTGAGATTTTAATCATTTGATCTTATAGTAACTTCCCAATCTATCTCTACAATTTTTTTTTAATGTTGATACTATATGAAGTCAATTTTACTATGCCATAAAAATTGATGAATGATCAACATTATTAATATCATTAGTATTTTTAACTTAGTTAATATTTTTATTTTATTTATTTTATTTATATATTATATTAGTATCATTATTAAATTATAATTTATCTTTTATATTTATCTTATCGTTATAAAATAGTTTAGTGTTAGATAGCAATTTCTTATAATTGTATTTTTGTATAAATAGGATAGAAATTTGCTCTTGCAAAAGGGCAGAAATAATAATGTAAACTTAATAGTTCAAGTTTAAGACTTAGAATCTAAGATTAAGGATTGCTAAGAATACAAATCTATATAATAAAGGAATCTTTTTCTAAACTACATATATTCAAAATCCTTCAACATATTAATCATGTTTATTATTATTACAAAGTTATAAAAGTTATTTATTCGTCTAAATTATAAATCTAAGGTTGATTGTGATAGGACTTATTCTATAGTAACTTAATAGTTTCTTGCACATTACTCCCTGTTATTAAGTCATAGTTACCCTAAGTTTGACAAGTTGAGCGTAAGGTTAACAAATTGGTAATTCTTACAGGATTATAATTGTCTTTATTAAACTTATATAAATATGCCTACTAGTTTTGATATTTTAAAAATAATCCAAGAATATCAAAGAAGCTTAAGAAAGAAAATAGAGAAAATGAAGTGTTAAATTAAGGGTACACAAAGATTATACAAAGGTTTAACAGATAGTACTAATCGTTCTAATCTCATAAAATTATGTGTAACATTTTGATCACACAAAATTCACTGAAGATCACTTGACCAAATGCTAAAATTGGATAAAAGAAATAATAGATACAAATTTAGAATTAAAGTTATAGATGTTATTATTTCGACTTTGACAAATCAAAATTTTATAATTTTTAGATCATCAAAACTATCAAATTTCAAAAATCATAACAATATGTGTATCATTCAAATTGGACCACTGAATAGTGAGATAATTGAAGAAACGTTATTTTTATTTTCTTTATTTTATAATATATAATTATTGAATTTATAAATTAATAGATAAAGTTTTTTTTTAGTTTAGTTTTAGTAATTATAAATAAAGTTTTTACTAAGCCTAAGTAAAAAAGTGAGAGCTTTAGGTTGCCACTGATCCCGATAAAAAGTGAGGGTTATTGCTAAGTCTATAGATGAAAGCATATAAGATATTAGAATTTTTGGAAAAGGTTTATCACTTAGCCTATAAATAAAGTGAAAGGTTACATTTAGGATATTTTGGATGGTAAAATAGTCTGCCAAAAGATTCATGTAAATAGATTTATTTTTGATCACATAATATAACAAATAATATAACATTAGTAAATAAGATAATAACTATATTTATTTAAAAAATGAAAAATAATAGTGAAAGCGAAAGTATTAACAGTGTGATTGGCAGCTCTTGAAATAATATTAGACAATTTAAAAAGCAAAACGTAACAATGTGCAAAAATTTTATTGAATAATCTGAGAAATACAAATTTGAAATACATGAAAATCAGATATATAGAAAAAATACAACAAGAGAAGATTATTCTAAAAATAAATAATAATAATAATAAACTCAAAGGAAATTAGACAATAGAAAAAAAGGAAAAGGAGAATAGATCATATATTAGTAAAAACATATGATAAGTGTAAATATGAATTTGGCAAAGCATATAACATCCCTTTCCATTAATGTTAGTAACCATTAATTATTATGAATATAATAAGAGAAATTAAATTTGTGATTTCTCTAGTGCAGTTGTATAATTACTTCTTAAAATAACTATCAAAAGTAAATTACTTCCTCTTGAAGACATTTTTTTCTTTCTGTAGGTGAAGCTAATTGTTATTAAAGATCATCAAAATGTTGCTAAAGACCATTGTAAAGGAACTCTAAACCTATAACTCTTTATCTCTATTATTTAAATAAGAAGAAAAAGTCATCAGTTCATTAGTTAGTCTAATAATTTCTTGTTGTTGATGATGGTTTTCTATTTCTAAATTATTGATACAGTATATTCCCAGTGTTCTCTGGAAAGAGTGGATTAATAAGTGATGAAAAAGCGTTTTCTTTGTTGTTTACCTATGTTAAAAATAAATGTAAGAAAGATTTAAAATTTTACAATAATTTTAGAAGAAAAAAAAAATTTGAAAAAAAATAGAAGGAATTCTTAAACAAATATTATAATTGAAAAAAGTGGTTATAAAAAATTCTAAAATTCTCAAGACCATAAAAATTATTTTCTTGCAGAAAAATAAACAAAAATCCATTAGATCACATTATATAATAATTACCACATGAAAATTTATAAAATAAAAACCTGTTTAAAATTAGCGTAGTTGATCAATATTATTAAAATAAGATTACACAATATTTGCATAGCATATTTTTGATTGACATTTTTTATTTAATATAAAATTCAGGAATTTTTATAATTGCATAATTTTAAGAGTTTGACAAAATGCATGTATGAAAATCAAGGAATATGAAAATGTTAGTTTTTCTGAAAAAGAAATTACTTATAGTTTATACATTAAGAAAAGTTAAATGACATATCAGTTGATTAAAAGTTAATTTTAGGTTTGTATTCAACAATTTTCTCAGGGTAGATTTCTTAAATTTAGATTTTAATGAACTTTCTTGATATAGAAAAAGATTAAGTATATCATAGATGAAGATCAGATTAGTATAATCAAGCCATAAAGTATATAATTTTATTTACAAAATAATCGATAAAATATACAACTTAGCTATAATTACAAGCCTAATTCAGCGAACTATCAGCAAAGAAAAATTTCAAGAAAAAGATCAAGTAAAAATATATATCCTAACTACCACCTAGACCATCTAACTGAAGTTAATACCTAACCTTTTCATAAGTCTTTGTAAAACAACCACTACTCTAAAAATGCCTCTTTTTGACAAAAGTTTTCAGCTTCTAATATATTTATTCTTTGTCGTAATAGTTCTTCACAAGTATTTTGATTTGCTATAAGATATGCCAATCTGTCAGTCATAAGCAGCCTTTTTCTTTCTTATTCTTGTGCTTGAGTTTGCAAGGTTATAAACTGTTTATGAACTTTATTTTTTTGTTATGAATGGAAAGTTTTCATACGTTTGACTTTCTTTTGAACATCATTTTGTGAATGATTATTAGAAGGCATTATTTTTAAAGTAGAATTTTATTGAGAAAATTTTTAGACTTTGAATAATTTAATTAGTACACATAAAAGTCATATTTAAGAAAAATAATTTATCATGTGATCACAATTAGAATATCATTCAAAATCGAACTACAGAGGGTGGACAAAAGTTTTCGAACACCTTTATAAATGCGATTTAAAAAATTTTCGTCATATAATTGTGATACCATACTGCGATCATATGACCGTCTATTGTTTATTTACATAATCAAAATAAAAAAATTCGTGTTTTTTTGTTGTTTTGATTTAATTCACTTAATCTCTACTAAATCGAAAAATAATGGGACAAAATAAAGAATTAACCAAAGAACAACGCGAAGCTATATTTTACATAGCCAGCCCAAAGTTCTGATCTTAACCCAATTGAAAATTTATGGGCTGATATTAAAAAAAACATTCGTGTATATTTAAAAACCACCATCGGATCTTGCTAATCTCGACCGATATGTTAAAAAAGCATGGCGAGAAATTTTGATGTATACTATTGAAAATTTAGTCAATAGCATACCACAGCGAATTCAGGCTGTGATTGCGGCAAAGGGAGGCCCAACCAAGTACTAAAAGTTTAATATGAAATGTATGCCTTAACCAGCTCTAAATAAAATAATATTAGAACTTTTACTATTAATGCTAAGGAATTATAAGTTTTATATTTGGTGAAAAAGTGTCCAGAAACTTTTATTCACCTCTGTATTTATATAGAATTTTGAGTCTTATAAGTCTGAAAGTTAACAAATTTTAGCCTTATATAATATTAGAAAACCTATGTTTGTAAGGTTGATTATGGATAGCATGAATATGACATACTTTCTTTGAAAGATTACACGTGAATACAGTGTGCATTCTGTAAAATTCTTTTTACAAATTTGTAGAAATTTAGAATTTAATTTTGAGAACGATTTATAATCTTAAATCCTGAAAGTTCAAGGACTTGGTTGATAAAGCCTATGAAATTTTTGCAGGAGCTGCAAATTTAGAGGAGGAAATTGATACTATATAAAATCAATCTTATTGTATTATAAAGATTGATGAATGATTAACGTTATTAATATAATTAGCATTTTTAACTTAATTAATATTGTTTTTTTTTTTTTTTTTTTTTTTTTTTTTTTTTTTTTTTTTTTTTATATTTGTATAATTTAGAATATTAGATAATTAGTTTTAAGATGTTCTAGTTCACTTAATCAGTCTTTAAATGTTTTAGAGGGTGTTTCTTGCAAATATGGCAGCAGTAAATTAAAATAAAATCAGGTTATTTCACATCAAAGTATTTATATTATTTATTTAAAAGTATGTCCCATTTACGTTCAAAAATAGTTACAATAAATCGATAAACGATGTGTTACACTATTTTTGTACGATTTTAGTCCGTTGACAATTAATTTTTTAAATTTGATAACAAACAGTAAATAGCTAGGTTTAAATATTATTTATTATTATTTTTAGTTTAGAATACTTGAAATATTATTACACGTTTTATTAATTAACGGACGATTATAGGAGTTCGTTGACTATAATGGGTGGGAAAGTATTCGTTCGGTTCGGAGGGAAATTCAAAGAGACTTATGATTATTTTATAAAATTTGTATTGGAAGATAGGTCTTCACCATTTTTTACAAGATTATTGTCCTGTAGCTAAAATACCTAATAACTAATTAATAATAATTGACTTCCTTCAGAAATACCATTTTTATAAGTACTTTGTAAAATTTTTATTTGAATACTTAAACATTATTAAATGTATTTAGAAAAAAATTTAACTAAATATTGTTATTGTTGTTACCTCTTGTGAGCCTATCTAGGATTTATCAATAAAATGAAAGTTTTCGATTCTCTATTGTTGCCACCCTAAACTTTTCTAATTATTTTATCATTTAAGTATAGTAAATTAGGGAAACATTATGAGACATTGAATTTGCATATTTTTTAATATAACAATTAAATTTCATCTGAACTTAACGTTAATGTATATGGTAATAATTTTACAGATCAAATAGTTTCACCAAAATCATTAACAATACCTACCTAAAGATGATATAGATAAAAGTATCAAGTAATATTTTTTTAATAATTTGGAGGTTGTTTTTTTATAAATGAATAAATATGAATAAATACAAAGTTCCGGTTCTGGACGCAAATATAGATAATAATGACTCAGAATTGCTATTTAATGCAATAATATCATTTTAAACCATACGTCTCCAAAAATTTCAAGATAAAGTCAAAGGTCGTAAGTATACTTCAATCATGTTCAGAAAGTGAAAAGCTCATGATTATATCAAACAATAAGTTTTTTCGTTATGATTTTTTTAGGAGATGGGCATCTGATTGGGTAGTATAGTTATTCTTATTCATTGAATTCTTTGTCAAAAATTAACGATAAAGAAAATTCAGACACTCAGATACTCAAATAAGGCTTATGATACTCATGTTATAAAAAGTAAATAATGAAACGAAAATCATTTGATCTCGAAATATTTATTAGCGACCAAATATTACATCCAGTATTTTTCCCATTTGAATCTGTGCTTCTCCATTTCTAGCACGTAATAAAAATAAATTTATTAGGATTAAAATAAAATTCTTAAAATGATATATAAAAGATCCAATTTTCAGCTCAAGGTTTTGACATAAAAAATAATAAATCCAATAAATATATAATGATATTATACTTCTTGCAAGTCATTTTTGTATTAAAGATTCTTACCTCTCATAAATTATCCTCTCTGAACCTTTATTCTAATGAAGTAATTTGATTCTCACAAACCAATGAGCCAACCATAAGCACCTTGGCTATGAAAGAAAGTCTTATTTATTTATTTTAACTTATAATCATTTTCAATTTAATGAGAGGAAATATTGTCCTCTTCCGCATAAATTTCGTGATGTTTGGCAAGATGATCGTTCAATTTGAGAGATTATTAGATCAAAAACATTTTGCTTTAAAGATTATATTACTGGTGTTGACTTTAGAAAATTATTTGGCTGATTTGATAGTTTGGCAAGCCAATCCAAGTTCTTAATTCGATAAGTCTACTGATTCTGGAGAAGGAATCGATTATATTCCTTATACAAAAGAACATTTTGAGTCTCTCACTTCTGAATGTTCTGATATACTAATGTAAAAATATGATGAACGTAACTCATGATAGAAAAATCAGAAATTGAATTATAGTTGCGATTTATGTTAGAAATATAACATCAATTTTTAAAAGGAAATGGCCTTATATATTTGGCTATCAAGATATATCTTATTTGATATTAAAGTTTCTTCATAATTTAAGAGGGAAGCTATTAAAATCACACTACAGATCATATTATGTTTCGTAACTCGATTTAATAGCAAACCTTCCATATTATAATTTCGTTTAAGTATTTTAATTTAGTTTGTTCGTATTAGATTTTATTACTTCAGAAGTCACTATGATAAATGTAAATTTTATTGTTATATTTAACATATATATAACATCTCACATGTTTAATACCTGTTATTCTATACGTAGTGAAGGATAACTATAAGTTCAAAGCTCTTAAGCGCATATAAAAACAATTATTTCACGGATTCACCTTGGAATTTTATGACTTTCACAGCGCAGCCGTGAAAATCATTGATATTGTTGTATTCAGTTCTTTCGTTTATGTATTTATAAACAATTTGTATTGTAAGCAGGAGGTATTAATTGAATTAAATGTAGTAATATTGACGTTAAATTTATTTAATATTATCAATTCAATCAGTTTTTCCTCAATGTCGACGCTCTATACTTTCGCTTTATCAAATATTAAAACTAAGTAAGTGCTATCAATTAATTAAAACTGCGCAATTACAAATTATTGCATAAAAATTGAATAATAAACTACTAATAAAAATCAGTATTTAAAAATAAACGAAATTACAAATAAGAAATTTAAAAAGTTAAAACGGCGAAAGCGAAAATATCGCGAAGGTTTTAAAGGAAGGATTTTGAGGTGAATGTATGCAAAGAAATATAACAAGGATGAGCGTGGAATGATCGAGCTGTTTAAGGATTTCCGACTTGTATATTGTAAAAAAAAAATTAGGCCAGCCTAGCATACATGAAATCCTGTCATACTGGCACCTTGACAACCTGACGCCCTGACAGCCTGGCAAATGATCTAAACTGCAAATATCAAAAGCGATTCTCATGTGGAATTATGGAGGGTCGCATTCAACTTACCGACAATCATTTAATCGACAATCATTTGGCCGACAGGTACATTTTACCGACACTTGGATTACCGACTATCATTTTACCGACATGGTTATTTCATCGACATTATTTAACCGACAGGTTATTTCACCGACAAATAATAGAATTTTTAAAAATTTATATTTTTTATTCAGTAATTTGGACAAGAAAGTTTTATATTTTTGTCGGTGAAAAAACCTGTCGGTGAAATAACCATGTCGGTAATCCAAGTGTCGGTAAAATGTACCTGTCGGCCAAATGATTGTCAGTCGGTAAAATGATTGTCGGTTAATTAAACCAAACCCTTTTTTCCTGAACAATAAATTCACAATATATTAGCGTTGTCAAAAAATACTTTATGTAAAGAAAATCAATATAAATCAATTCAACAATCATCATTCTCGCAAAAATGATTTTTAAGCATAAATTATAAATTATAACGGACATATAATAATGGCATTTACTTTAATGATATAAGATCAGACCAAACAATTAGTCCTAGTTATATCCAAAGCTATATGATAAATCAAATATTTACTGTGTCCACTTGAACGTCTTGATTTGATAAAGTCACGTGCTCATAATAAGGATAAAGGCAAAAAAATGTATCGCATAGTAAAATTTTGTCATAGCATTATTATTCTCTATGCGCTCTTCCTTTTTCTCTTAAGTATTTGATATTTTTCATCTATACCTCACCTATGTGTAATTCGCATCGATGTTGTTATAGTAATTAATCATGCACACGAACGGGATCTGTTCAATTCGGTTTTACCCGAATGGCGGTAACTCTACTAAGCTAAACCGGATTTCTTAACAAGTTGAATATTGCGCCGAAATTTCGCTTGGAACGTAATCCGGTTTTCGGATAATCGACATCCGGATTCAAACCGGGTGTCAGCTTTAATAAAAAAATGTTCCTAATGAAGATCGACCTTCCTCCCACTTGTTCCTGCGATGAAAGAATCAACCTTTCTCAACCTTTATACAGAATACCTGAAAGATTCAAAGAATGTAATAAAAAAGACCGAATTTACTAAAGAACTTATCAATAAACTTAAAACAAAGCCTTCCAATTTTAAGTACCTTTTTCAGATTTTCTGGCTTGTGATGAAAATGGTGATTAATTTCTTATCGATTTGCATCGGGGCTAGGAACGAAATGAGAGTCCGCTACTTCGAATTGTTTATGGTTTCCATATTCACCTTGATCTACATCATCTATCCATTTTTCATGATCCTCTTCAATAGAAAATGGCTAAACGGCATTCGATTACATCAGCTAATTTTATCCATGAGATTTGTTTCCGGATTCTCGTTGTTCTTGCTTATCACATGGTTGAACTTTGATGTGGTGATTTATAATATCAATAGGTTTATGAAATACAAAGATGGTAGACCAGGGAGAGGTTTATGGAAAATGTTGAAACAATTTTTGAGGAAAATTGGAAGGACGATTGGAGTCATATTATTCTACATCTATGTTATCCCACCAGCTGTTTACGCATTCTTCATTAAATGTAGGGAAATCTCCACAACGTTAAGGGAATTCGTCTTCAATGATTCTTACGTCCTGTATATCTCGGATCCTTTCGAGACCATGAAAGGTACCATCACATTGATAGGGTTTATGATCAACATAGCTTATTTGTATAACCTTCCAGGAATGAATTGGTGGTTAGAAGTTCATCGTATAGAGAAACATATATTTTATGATCTATTGTTAAAGGAAAAGGGAACATGGATCACGATAAAAGTGATGTTTGAGTATTATGATACGTTGCAATTAAATAAGATATTTTGGAAGTCATTGCGTCGTGGGTAAAATTATAAGTAGGTGATTTGGTTTTTATTTATCAATAAAGTAGAGAAATGACAATGAATATTCACATGCGGTCGGAGTTGAGCAGTTTCTTACCATTTTACCATTTCAACATATTTGAAATTGGAAATGGAGATCAGTTTTTTGTTATTACCACTATTTGAATGAATTCGATTTTGCATTAAAAATAATTTTGTAAAATTTTGAGATATAGGAGACTTCGATTTCACTTGCTAAATTGACATAATTTCCCCGAAACCAAATCTTTTTATTACGAGTTGATAATTAATGTGTAAGTTATATGAGGGTTTATTTAATTTTCTTAGAGTTTTTAAATCGTTTACAAATTTATGACGACAAGGTCAAAATTACAACGTACTTTTACATAAATCCTATATTATACATTTCAACGGCTAAATAATTCTAGGTAATAATAATTAAATATAAATGAATTGCTTGGCGCAGCATCAGCCAAAGCGCAGTAAATTATACACAGTGGTGTGACAAGCAATTTTTTTTGAAAATTGATCATCAAGTGTAACTAACCCAATTTTGGTCGCACATGCACAAATAAATATGCAAATGAAAGCCCCATGATTGTAATATTATCTCCAAGCGAAACTTTTCCCAAGTACTTGTAAAAATTCCAATTTATTAAGCGTTAAAATGACTTCTTCAAAGAAAGAAACACAACAAAAAGTTATTTTACATTATGGGAGCAAGGAATACGCAATGACGCCGAAATACACTCAAGAACAAAGATTCCACTTAGGACAATATGTAACAACCTTAAAAAATTAGGGAGAATGGAGATATTAAGCGTAAAAATGGTAGCGGTCGCATTAAAAAAAAACCCCACATGCATCCCGAGCAATTGGGCAGTTTATTCGAAGGGAACCTTCAATTTCTGCTGGGTCTATTGCTATAAAATTAGAAAATATAGGAGTAG
>CAJVPP010000591.1:0-29268 GCA_910592005.1 Funneliformis mosseae
TTTTTTTATATTTAAAAATCTGTCTGACACTGAAAATCCGTTGTATTGTAAAATTCGTTATATCAAAATTCGTTGTAAAAAGAGTTGACTGTAGATACAAATATATAACTTTAATAATAAAAATATATATAATTTTATGAAACAAATAATATTTTTTTAGATTGTATAGTGTGTTGTTTAGTTAGATTTTATGTAAAATATAAAAGTTGATTTTTTAAATAAAAAATGAATTTTTATATTATAAAAATTTTATAGTGAGAAGTTTTTAATAAATACTTTAAATTTAAATACAACTTAGCTAAAATAATAACTTTTATTAAAAGTAAGTGATGTATGTTCTTCTTTGAATAATACTATTAAGCTAAATAGACAATAATAAATAAAAATGTAAAAATAAGAAAGATTATTAATAATAAGAAAATAATATATTTTACTAATTTAAAATTATATATTATTAAAGAAAAATTAAATACTCTTTTATACTAATAAGATATAAAATACCTGTAGAAAAAATTTTGTTTAGTATTATTTTTTTTATTAATAAAAAAAAGTTTTTAAAATCAAAAAATTATCATATTAAAATTAAATATCTTAAGTCAAAACAACATATTTTTCATATTAAATTGTTTATTAGTCTAGAGCGAAGTAGAGAACTATATAATTCTATGCTGTTTGACTTAAGATGTCCATTTTCCCTCCTCATAAACTGAGTCAATCAATATTATTAATTCCTATTAATGCATAAACTTTAAAATAGTAAAATAGCATGTTATTGTTTACGTTTTTAAATTTAAATTAAACTCAAATAAATTATACCATTAAACTAAAATAAATATATCACTAAAAATATATCACTAAAAAATATACCACAAAAAAATACTACTAAAAAAATCACTAAAAAATAGCACAAAAAAAAAATTTTGCTTATTCTCTTGATATCATAGAAATTAGGCGTTCTTTTTCCTTTCTTGTAATCTTATGCAATTCTGGATCCATTGAAGTTTTTTGTAAGTAAACTGCTTGAAATAAATGTCATTGAGCGAATGAACTCTTAATACTACAACGAACGAAAGACCAGCAGCAAATTCCTGACTTTCAAGATCTATTTTGGTCTTCTGTAATATAAACCCTTGGCTTTTGTGCATTGTTATCACTCACGCGAGATATAGAGGAATCTGAAATTGAGAACACAACTTTTCAGATTTACTTTCTCAGGTGCATTTAATAGGAATTATCAGAACAACTTTATCCTCTTCTGGTATTATCATACTAAGACCTTCATAAAGTTTGAATTTCACAAAAACTGTTGCTGATAGTGAAGGTGGTCCAGTTTCTACAAATATAATATCATGTATAGTTCTCATTGATCTATTTACTAACCCTTCTTTAGTCCATATGTTAGCTGTTAGTATGACTTATGTATCTTTGGCCAGTAATAACTGCGCTTTGAGTCCCTTTGCAATATTCAAATTAGCTTTTTTGACCTCATGATCTTCAGTATAAACCGCAAGAATATTGGCTACTGAACCATTTAATGAGCTCAGTATATCTATATTAACTCTATCAACATCAGCCCAAATGCTAAGAATAAATACGGCATCTAAAAATCTGTTACATTCTATTCTGTTTAATTTTTCTTCAAAGTGTACGCTGAATTTTTTCAATAATCTAGGATGCATTTTCCATCTTGTAACCTCAAAAGTAACTCTCTAAAGCATTTTTGCTTTTCTGAATCATCTGATTGATATTGAATCACATCGAGTTTATACACCTTCTAGAAATTTTTATATGATGCTATACTATCATTAGAAGTTGTATTATACGAAACTTTATTGGTATATATAGGAAGGTCCATCACTGGTGGAAGCTGCCTGAAATCATCAAATAAAATAATGGATCATCTGCTAAAAGGTTCATTATTATTTTCAGAAAAGGTTTCTCTTGATCTTTTATCAATTAAAGTAAGCATTTTCCTCTCTACCATGTTTTTTTCATCAATGATAAGGTAAATGCCATCTTTTAATCTTTTTTGTAATTGCTTAAATCTGTTACCATCTAGATTTGAGTATTAGTTGTTGAAGATTAGTATTGACAATATTGAATGTATTGTTGAACTGTTAATATTAAAAGAAGCAATTCCTATAAGCATGATCACCTTCACTGATACTTTAGATCTACTCCTTTTCATTATACTTACCTTCTTTCGTATTATCTTGATGAGATATAATTTATCTGTATCTGTTGTATCTATAATTATTATTCTTAATGGTTCGATTGAATTCCCTATAAGTATATTATTATAATGTGATTCTATTCTGTTGAAAATAGTTTTTTGCTTTTTATTTAGACTCTCATAATCAACAGAATCATCTTCTAGGTCTATGTCATTAATTGAAACCTTATTAACGAAATTATATACTTTTTCGATATCATTGGAGAAATACTGTTGCTGAGTGTTATTAATCCAATTGTAATTTCTATCTATGTCTCGAAAACCTAAATCAGATTAACATTCTATATTTATGTTTGAATTCATTTCAAAAAGACGCATCTAATCATATTTAAATTCTTCTTTCTCATCATCTTCAAGCAGTTTGTCTTAGCTTTCTTTATTCAGAACTTCTTCTTCATTATCAATGGGTTATCCAAACAAGTCAATCAGATCGTTATTGATTATATCAAAATATTGATAATAAATTGATGACTAAGATATACTATCAGATTCTCTTAACTGCTGAAGACTTCTGTGCTTTACATGAAGGATAACCTTTATCTGACAATACTTTTTCCATTCATCTCTGTTATAAAGGGGTGATGGTTGTGATCATATATAAACGATATTTTCAGTTTTATATATTATCCAATTCCCTTTAACTAATTTATGTATTAAATGCAATTTGAATAATAAAAATTCTTCAAATTCTTCAGGTCTACTCTAGTATTGTTGTAAAGCTGATTATGTAGTTCACCTTTTTTCTCTATTGTCTTCACTTCTTGAGCCTTGAATCCACCTTGCCGATTTCTTATTAATATTTAAAGAAATAAATATTTGACTTGAGTGGTACAACGGAATACCTAGTAAAAGATGGCATATTTTTTAAGCCAATATATCTCATTCTGTAACACTACTAAGCAAAATTTTCTGTATTAATGTAAGTGAATTGTCATCAGAATTATTATTAAAAATCTGATTAAAAATCTTTGAAAAAGTTATTGACCTAGGTTCTCCTTTGCTTATATACTTTGAAATATATTGCAGAGCAGCGTGTATACTGAAAATTAATTTTAGATCGATGTTCGTCTGATAATCCTACAATTATAATCTATTGTAAGGATTAATAAGTGGATTATTACATACAGTTAAGAGTTCTAGCTATCCTTTATCATCTTTTCGTATTAATATATGATCTAAATAATTCTTTGGATATCTGAACTGACATAATTCTTACCCTGATGATCGACTGATACGAATGTAATATGATGGATTACAATGTGTATAACATTGTAGCTTATTGATTAATTTAATATAATCCTGAGAGTCATTATCAATTTCTTCTCTAACTTTTTAGCAAGGATGTCTTTCAGGAACATTTGTGTTCATATTTGAGTTAATTGTAGTAACCATTAAATTTATATATTAAATTACCTTATTTATTTCATTTTCATTTGATTTATTTTATTCCAATTAATAATAGATGTGTTTTTAATCTTGCCTATCCTGTATATGTGTACACTCTTCCTATGTTACTATTCAAAATGATACCAATAATCTTCGAGATTCTATTGTTGAATCAGCACATCTTAAAAGAAACTGTCAAAACGTTTATTAAAGAACTAAATAGCTATATGCAGATTATTAACAAGATTCTTTTGATGCTGTTTAGCCAAATTAGATCCTTCTCCTAAATTTCCTTCGTCTGATATTAATTTGTAAAGTTCTAGTCAATGAAGATCCGCAGTGCTGAATGTAAAGAAAATTAGATTTTGATAGTCTATTTGTTTAACAAAATCTGTAATTCGTAACTTCATGCTATCTAAAACTATTGTGTACTATGTAGCCCTTCACCATATTTTATGATTTTATCAGCCAGAATTTTGTTGCCTTCAGCAATCATTTCTTTTATATCTGTAACATTGATCAGTTTATTACTTAAATTCTATTTCACAAAAACTGAATCTTCTTATAACGTCCTCTATCTTATCGTAGAATTTAACATAAAATATCTTTAATATAAATATTTTGCGAATCGACCATCTTTATATCACATTAAATATTTAAAATATTCTGCTGATTTTATGTTCTGAAGCTATTCAGAATAAAGATCACCATATCTATATGGATAAAGTGTTGAAAATACTCTCGCTATATAACTAGACGTCTGAAACTCATTAATAGAAAAGTCATTGATCTCTAGCTACAGTAAAGTTGGATTATTTCTTTGTATACTATTAAGTGTATCATTGATAACAATGTCTTCCCTTTATCTTAGAGTATTTAAAAGTACAAACGAACATGCTATTCCATCATCTCCACTTTCTTTGTTTCCTGAAATTTTGTCTATTAACTGATCATCCTCTAGCTGCGGTAGTATTTTGGCAACTGAATCATTTTCAGGTAATAATTGAAGAATTTTTTGATTGATAATTATATCTTCGTAATAACAGTTATTTGCTTTTAGCTACATTAGAGCATTACCAACTTTATCTCTACGTATGATAAAGCTGTTGAATCATTTGCTGATTGTTAATATATTACGAATACATCTAAAGATGATAGATAGTGTCGAAACTGATTTGTGAATTCTTGAATATCTTAAGGAAAGTTAATAACATTTTTCCTATATTCAGTTTGTTCTCCTCAAATCTGATATACTATCATAAACAATGAATACTTGTACGATAAGCATTTTCTCAATTTCTGTCAACCTTTTAAGTTCGTTAAAAATGTCACCCAGATCCATATTATTTTCTGCGAAAAATTTATTAGATACTACCTTTTCCATGTGACATCGCTGATATTTTCCTTTAATAAGAGATATTGATAAGATTTGCTTGTTACATATAGGACATAATAAATATCGAATATTGTCCATTTTTTTGCAAAAGTTTTGCAGCATCTGATGTTCATCTTCATTAATAATTTGTGCTGCTTTTGGTTTAACATCAGTTTCTTTTACAGTTTCTTGACATTCTTGATTATTACAAAGATGTAAATTACGTTTTTGTTCACTTTCACAGTTAAGACAGTTCCTATGTTCCTCAGATGTCTCTATTAAATTTCTTTATATTCTACGTTCATAAGCATTTTTAATTCATGCATCACGCTCTTTTTCAGTTTCATTAGCTTTTTTTGCCATTTTCTTTCACGATCATGGACTAAACGTGCTTTACGCTATTCATCCATTTCATTCTTTTGACTATTTCTCTTTCTGAAAGTTTCAGGATTGGTACTTTATTTATTCATTGTATAGTGAATTTAAATGCATAAATCTTAAGCAATTTTATTATCTTTATTATGAATACTTTATTATGAATACAACTATATCAGTGTTGGAAAATTAGACAATTTTGGAAAATTTTGGACAGGTTATAGATAGGTTATGAACACATTTTTCTATGTCCAAAACCTTGTCCAAATATTTAAAATTTAAAAATGTGTCCAAAACCTAACACTGAACTATATAATTAAAAATCTTTATTAAAAAAAAAAAAAATACAATATTATTCAATTTATATGATTAAAATCTATTCTTTTATACTAACAAATCTGAATAATAAAAGAACAATTAAAACAAAAACAATTAACATATCAACAATATACTTTATTGTTGCAAATGGTTACAGTACGTTTTCTCGAAAGCCATCTTACCGAATGGACATTTCCCGAAAACTTGGGCAGAGTTATCATAATGTAGGCCGAGCTTTCGGGAAAACGTCCTTTCGGAAAAATGGCTTTCGGGATAACATCCGACATCGGGTTTCAAATCTAATTTTCCGAAGTGTCGGCATCTTGATTGGGTAATGATCAGCATTTTACTTCGGAAATTTTTTGCATCACGTGTATCAATTTTTGTATTATATTAGTTAAGAAATAATAATCACGTGATATACAATTCATCGTCCTTTATTGGTTAAAACCTTAGCTCCGGACTTAACAACGGCTTGCCGTTTCCTAGTAATACTTTCACATATTAAAATCGACATATAATAGACAACTTATTTGAAGAGATCTTCTTAAAACAAAAATGTTTTTTGAGAAGTGAGCGAATGTTTTATGTGAGACAGAAATTCAAAAACGTTCTTTCTGTTGAAAGTTATATTTCCAACGCATAAAAAAAGAAAATTACAATTTTTTGATCTCAAGTTTAAAATTTTCACTTAAAATATAATACTGTTGATGAATAGCTCCTGAAACAGCTCTACCGGAGACTGCCAGATATACACCGATAAGCATGCTCGAATACAAAACAAAAACCAAAAAAGCTACTTACAAAAGTATATCTCTCGAAACAACTATAGAATTTATTAGAACATATAACCTAAAATTAGCAAAAGCTTTAATTCCATCAATCAATTTCTTGGATGCGACTTAAAAATATTTTTTTATGTCGTCATTTTGTTAATCGGTTTTACAAACAATATCTAATCCTGTTTTTCTTTGAAATTAGCTGCAAAATCTATTAATAGCAGACACGTGCCTCACTTCCTATTTAAAGGAAAAAAAATTAGATAATCAATCAAATGATAAACGTCATGTATATCTGTTATAATTTGGGCGTTTTGTTTGACAAACAACTTAGGTATTTCAGCTGATCTTGCATGGACTTCCCTTTTGCCTTATGTTTAAATTTACGCAATTTCGAATTCTTTTTTCTCTCCTTGTAAATATATTTACTTTGATTGCAGGTCAATATTCGATCTTAAATTATTTAATTTAATAATATTAATAATGTCTAATCGGCAAAGTAACAATACACTTAACACTGACATTGCAACATTAACAAGTTTTGAGTTTGATAGGCCCTTTGAACAAGATAATGAA
Source organism: Funneliformis mosseae (assembly GCA_910592005.1). NCBI lineage: Eukaryota > Fungi > Glomeromycota > Glomeromycetes > Glomerales > Glomeraceae > Funneliformis > Funneliformis mosseae. The sequence continues at coordinate 7,043 of CAJVPP010000591.1, forward strand.
AACGTTATTTCAAAGTTATTTCAGCGCGTAAGGAGTTCATTTAGTACTTCAAGTACAACTTCGAGTACTTCATCAATTTCTATCCAGGCACCTTCAAATGCTACCAATTCCTCTGAGACTTTAATAGAAAATGGTTCACTTAATTCTCCTCCTCAAACGCCCGATTTTAAACCTTTAAATCCTAAGGAACCAATTCTTTTACCCGATAAAGAAAATAAAGGTTTTGTACATGGTATTAAACCTGCTCCCCCAGTTGTTTCTTTGGAGCCAGCTTTTGGTAATACCCCGACAGTCATAATAGAACCTGATACTAGCGGTCAAGAGCACACAAATATTAACGGTAATGGAAATAATAATATAATTATCGGGAATGGTATCAGTTCTCAACAAAATCAAGTATATGATCCTGGACATTCGTTTCAACTTCATGCATTCAAGTCAAAAGATGTCTCAGATACGAGATCAATTCGTTCGGTGCAAACGACTTCATCCGTAGGAAATAGTTATTCAATTAGTAAGGTTATTAGAAGATTGCGTGGTGAAGGAGTTAATAAAGATTATTGGATGGCCGACGATACTTGTAGAGAATGTTATGATTGTAAATCGACATTTACATTGGTTCGAAGAAAGCATCATTGCCGTATTTGTGGTAATTATTAAAATTTTTAATTATATATATATCAACTTTCTTATGCTTAATTTGCTAACTTTTTTAAATAAAAATCATATAAACTTAGGACAAATTTTTTGTTCAAGATGTGCATCAAATTCGATTTCTGGTAGAAATTTTAATCATGAGGGTTTAATGCGTGTTTGCAATTTCTGTCTAAAATTAATGAAAGAATATGGTGAAGATTTTAGTGTAGATAATGAACAAGGGATGACGGAGAAAAGTGAATTTAATAATCCTGTTTCTCAAAGATCCGTTTTACCAGATAGTCATGGTACAAATTTAGCCACTCCAGAAATTCAATACACTCTTTCTGGCCAAAATTCTTACGCACCTCCACCTCGTGCTCCCTCCCCAGATACACTTTCAATAAATATAAATGATGGTATAAGTATAAAAAAGATGTTTTCCGTTGCTAGTTCTTCGTTATTCATGACAAGGTCAAGGTCAAATACTATAACAGAAGACGTTTGCGCAGCTTTATCATCATCTCCTGCTCCTTTTAGACGGGGAATTACCGAGGAAGACAAAGTTTTGCCGGCGGTAAATCCTGAGGCTATTCTGGATCCAGATATCGCTGCTTATATGAGCAATGAAGAAGATGATGGACATTATGACCTTTTGACTAGTTCATCAAATGTCTTGACATTTCTATCTGCAAATGCACATGCAAATGGCGAATCAGCTACTCCGACGCCAGCAGTATCAGAATATGCTGGTAGTGATGATGAAATATGGGAGTACAACGTAAAAACTTCTCACGTGCTTAAAGCGTTTCAAAAAGGACAAAGGACAGAAGATATTCGCAATCATTTTCAGATAAGAGATAAGAGTTCATCATCAAGACGAAGAAGCTTTACAAATGGTAGACCATCTCGACTCAGCCGAAGAGGTGGTGGATTTCTTAGACAAATAAACACAAATATTATGCAGCCGATGGATATTTCAATGATTTCTTCTCCAATAGAAAGGCCTTCATCACCATTGAATTCGCGTCATGTTAGGTCATCATCTGCTATAAAACCGGTAATTAATCCGGCTTCACTCGATCATATGAGAAGATTATTACGTCAATTTCTCTTGGAATCTAAAATTAATTTATCAGATGGTTGGGAAGATGTCATAATGAAATTAATGATGAAAGTTTCCGATAACTTAAACCCAAATGTCCGTAATGGCGATGAAATCGATATTCGTCATTATGTAAAGATTAAAAAAATACCCGGAGGGATTCCTCAAGATTCAGAATATGTACATGGTGTTGTATGTACAAAAAATCTAGCGCACAAAAAGATGCCACGAACACTCCATAACCCTCGCGTACTTATATTAACATTTGCATTAGAATATCATAGAGTTGAAAATCAATTGATGTCATTACAGCCAGTAATGGCTCAAGAAGAAGAACATTTGAAAAACTTGGTAGCTCGTATTGTTGCATTACGACCACATTTAGTTTTAGTTGAAAAAACGGTTGCAAGATTGGCATTACAATTTTTATTAGAAAAAAATGTAACTGTTGCTCTTAACGTTAAACCCTCAGTCATTGAAGCAGTTGCACGCTGTACAAGAGCTGATATTATTCCTTCGATTGATAAGTTAGCATTAGAACCTAGGTTAGGAAAATGTGGTACTTTCTCTGTGAAAACTTTTGTCCATCAACTTATTCCGAGTAGAAGAAGAACGTATCTGGTTTTCGAAAATTGTCCACGTGAACTTGGATGTACTATCGCTTTAAGGGGTGGTGATATATGTACTCTTGAGAAAATAAAGCGTATAACAGATCTAATGGTATTCGTTGTATACAATCTAAAGTTGGAGACAGCTCTTTTAACAAATCAGTTCGCAAAAACTCCTTCTGTAATACCAGAAGGTAAAGTAATTGATTGCGAAAAGGATCACGAAATTATGACTGGAAATACACAGACAACAGATAATATTATGCGGCCTTATGAGGACACCATATTGTCTGTATCACCTTTTATTAAGTTTCCAGCTCCATATCTACTTATAAGAATGAAAGAAGCAGAACGTAATCTTACAGAATTATCACAAAAGCGAACAGGATGGCCTTCTGGGATATTTAAAGACGGGGAGAAACCACTTTCGTCTTCATCTACAGTTGGTGGTCTGTCAGGCATCTTGCGTACTCCTGAACAAGTTTGTGCTGAAGGAGAACTTGCCGAAGCCTTTAATGAACATATGGCTCAGATGCGTGCGTGGGAGAATTATGTATATAATAAACTTGTTAGTCCTTATGCTCATCAGAACATTACCGTATTATCCTCAAAATTTTGCACGGTGACTGGAACACCGTGTATTGGTCCAGAAACATTGGTAATGGAATACTACAGAGAATCTGATCGAACATTAGGGCAATATCTTGAGGAAATGTGTTCAAGGTCAACTTATCTCTGCCGTACATGCGATAGGCCATTGATAATGCATTATCATAGTTTTTGTCATGGTAATGCACGTATTACTATCGTAATTGAGGAGTATCCTTGCCCAGTTCCTAACATGGAAAATAAAATTTTCATGTGGAGTTATTGCAAAAAATGTGAGAAAGCAACGCAAGTTAATCAGATGTCCGAAGATACTTGGAAATATTCTTTTGGTAAATATTTGGAATTATCCTTTTATCAAACCGAATCGAAGAGTATAATGGAAAATTGTCCACATTCCATTTTTCAAGATCATATTTGGTATTTCGGACTTAATAATTTAGCAGTTAAGTTTGAATATGAGCCAATAGAACTTTTAGAAGTACATGTTCCTCCTATGCAGCTTTATACTAAGCCTGAAATTCATATAAAATTGAAGAATCAGGATCTTGATACAATTCGCCATAAAATCACAAATTATTGGGATTCTGTTTCAGATCGTATTAAAAGTTTTAATTATGATATTGTTCAATCCGATAAAGTTGAAGGATGCAAGCAAGAGTTACTCGAGATGTCTCGTAGAGTAGTTACGGAAAAGAAATATATGCTTCAGAAACTTCAACAAACATATGTGAATAGCACACCCGAAGATACTTTAGAATTAAATAATGTAATGTATGTGTTGCAAGAGAAAGTTTTGGTTTGGGATAAGGATTTTAATGATATTGCTAGACAATACTTCCCTCGTTTAACCGCAAGACAACTAAAACGACTCTTTGTAGACAAGCATGATGTAATAACTTTGGGAAGAGGTTATTCTGGATCACTTTTGAATGATTTACCTCTAATTAATATGGACCTTGATGATGGTTCAAATACTGTGAGGATAGAAGATGAAGTTTTTGGTCCAACTATATTTCCTAAATTAAGCAGTTCTCCAACCGCTGACGCTATACTTAATGAATTAAAAGACATTGAATTTTATCATGATGGCGAAATCGAAAGCTTAGAAAAAGACATTGAAAATGTTAATTCACAAATGTCATTGTTCCCTTTTGTGGATCCTAAGGTTTCAAGGAGGTTATCAATGAAATGGATGAAAGAATCAAAAGCAGGACAAAGACCAACCAGAACAACTTCTGAAGCTATTTTTACGACTATAATAGATAAACAAGATTCTAATTCTGACCTTACAGCAGAACCGGCGGAAATACCGCGTTTATTACCATCAACTATTAAACATAAATCAGATCACTTACCTTCTTCATATGGATTTCCTTCGTTTGAAAATGTTGCTGAAACCGAAACTCTAAATAATTACCGTTCACTTACTCAACCAAGTTCATTACAATGTAATCCATCAACAACATCCCGTATAAATTTAATGCCATCTGTATTAGAAAAAGAAAAGGATAAATCCGAAGTTCCTCCAACGAGAAGGACACAATTAAGGAGAAATCAAAATTCCCCGGCCGATAAGTCAAATATCTCACGTATAGCTAGAAAAAATTTTATTTCACCATCTCAAAAAACGGCTCCGACTGAGTGTATTAATAGCGTTATTAGGAATCGTAAATTCTCTGCTCTCCATAAATCAAAACGCAGACCTGCAATTTTTTCAACAAAACCTACAATCGAGGTTTTCCGTAATGTTAGTGCAGCCACGGCAGAGGAATCTGATGAGTTTGAAGAAGGGGAAGAAGGTGATTATAACAAGGAAAATGAAGAAATGCGGTTTTTTTTAAATAGTACGGACGAATTTGACGAATCGCTGGGAAATGAAGAATTTTTCCCGATGTCGGGTCGTGAACCATCAAATGAGTCGTATATTTATCATTCAGCATCTGCATTTTTGGGTCCGGACTTTAATGAACCTACACCTGCCGCGGATAATTTTTTAAATAGTGGAAGAATTTTGATTGACTCGAATGATCAAACTGTTGGAGTGATGCCTTTAGTGAGGACAATTGCAAACTTTTGGACGGATAAGAAGAACTATAAACCCTTGGATTATCCCTTGTAATAATAATGATCGTTTTAATTCCTTTATTTTTATTATTGAATCTTAAAGGTTTAATAATATATATTTATTTACGTAATTTTAGAAGTCCAACGGAACATGTATTTCCTGATTCTTCGATCATCGTGAGAGAAGATGAACCTAGTTCGATAATTGCCTTTGCATTAAGGTATGCGAATTTTTTTTTTTTTAAAAAAAAAAAAAATTTATAATTAATTTAATAAATTTCTAATATTATTTTTTTTTCTCTTTTCTAAAAATATAAAGCTCTCAAGAGTACCTTGAAAAATTAAAAACTATGCAACAATCAAACCATAATAGTGAAGTTGCATTTATGCCGGAAGGGGGAACCGTTAAAAGCTCCAATTGGACTATTTTGGATGCTGAAGAAAGTGGTGATGTCGAAGATGGTCTTATTTCACACATGAAGTATCGTAAGTTCATGAGAGATATATATTCGTAATTATTCTAACTCGTTGTGATATCTCTTTAGTTAATATTGTTTGTAATATATAGAATTTTCAGGTGGATCAACACAATTTTTCTGTAAGATCTTTTGTGCGGAACAATTCGATAACCTCAGACGTAAATGTGGTTGTGAAAGTACTTATATACAATCATTGGCACGATGTGTGAAATGGGATTCATCTGGGGGTAAATCTGGATCAGCTTTCCTTAAAACGCGAGGTACGTTGCATATTATTACGAATGATTATGACAATCATATTTAGTTATTTGTTAATGTCTTAATTTCATTCCTTAAGATGATCGATTGGTTATGAAACAAATGTCTCGCAATGAAGTAGAAGCGTTCTCGAAATTCGCTCCAAAATATTTCGAGTATATGTCAGACGCTTTAGTTCATGTGAGTTTAAAATTATTTTATTATTTATTTGTCATCTTTCTTTTACACAAATTATGATATAAATATTAATAATATCATTATAGTTACCAACGGTATTGGCAAAGATATTTGGTTTTTACCGTATCGGATTCAGAAATGATCATTCAGGAAAAAATATGAAAATAGATGTTATTGTAATGGAGAATCTCTTCTATGAACGCAAAGTATCAAAGGTAAATTAATTTATTTATGTATCTATGTGTTATTCCGAAATTTCGTTTCAAAATTTAACTTTTGTATTAGATCTTTGATTTGAAAGGTTCTATGCGTAATCGGCATGTCCAAAGCACCGGAAGACAAAACGAAGTCTTATTGGATGAGAATTTACTTGAATGTAAAATTTTCGTGTTATTTTAAATTTTTTGTTATTTTTAACGTAAATTATATAACGTCTATTCTTTTATACTCTTATAGTAATCATGAATGAAAAACCTCTTTATTTACGGGAACATTCCAAAAAGCTCTTGCATGAATCATTATTTAATGATACACTTTTCTTGGCTAGACATAATGTTATGGACTATTCTTTATTGGTAGGATTTGATGAAGAGAAACATGAATTGGTTGTTGGCATAGTTGGTATGTATTCATTTGTATATCTATTTACTCTCATAAAGAGCTATATTGATATTCTCTTTTTTTTTAGATATTATTCGAACATTTACGTGGGATAAAAAATTAGAAAGTTGGGTGAAGGAATCTGGCTTTTTGGGTGGTGGTGGCAAAGAACCTACAATTGTATCACCACGCCAATATAAAAATAGATTTAGAGAAGCTATGGACAGGTATTTAATTTATTAAAATTATTTATATTTAAATTAAATATCTTGCAAAAATAACTATTTTTTTTTTTTTTTATTAGGTATTTCCTTATGGTACCTGATAGGTGGATCTCCTACCAATCACTTAAAAAAGCTGGGGTTATTCTTTAAAATGTATATAATATATATATATATATATATATTTTTTAAAAAAAATTTAAAAAAAAAAAAAATGTAAATTAAGATTAATTTGTGTATTCGTTCGTGTAATATAGCATTCAAATTTGTCTTTATATTTCATCATTAGATAGTCAATATAATTATTTAAGGTTTTATAAATATTATTATAGATTTTATAATTTTTTTATAATAATTATTATAATAACTTTTGTAAAAGGTATTGTAAAAAAATTTCTATATAACATTAACATTTAATTATTTAAAAAATCTTAAATACAATATTTACTAATCTTAAATTTTCAGTTTATTAAAATCAATAATATATTATAATTAATAAAAGTGTAAAATGAATAAAAAATACTTTAAATAATTAAATTTAAGATTAAATAATAAAAAAAATAAATCTTATAAATCTTTAAATAAAAAAAAATTTATTAAATATAAGAAATTGGATGATATTATTAAAATAAAATTTAAAATTCATTAAATTATAAATATTGATTTATATTTATTTTTTAATATATTTTTAACAATCATTCCCATTTCCATTATGATGCAGCATGCAGATCATGTGATTAATGCATTATTTTATTAGCAATATTAAAAAATATATATTTATAAATGCAATTAAAATTCTAAAAAACTATATAATACTACAAATCTAAATAGAAACATTCTCTTTATTTAAACAATATAAATAAGTGTGTCTATTTTCTTTACAAGTTTTACATGATGCAGTACATTTTCTTATATTATGTCCATCTTTAAGACAATTTCGATATATATATCCATCCTATTTGAGACCCTTTAAACTATTTTCTAAGCATGATTTTAATCTTTTAGTAGACCTTTCTTTTGAATTTACTTGCAATAGATTCAATATTATATCCTGTATTTGATTATTTATAGAATTGGTATTAGATTACTTTACCTGTTGAATTAAATCTTGTAAAGTAGCTGCAACATATGTTAAATTAAATTTAACTACTAACAATGCTAATTTTTGCCCTAATGCAGCACATTCACCATAAATTTGTCTTTTTGCAATTGTATGTTCTATTTCAAAATCTTGACTTAGATAATCTTTTCTAAAATTTCAGATTTTATTCATAGAAATTATAGATAAATTTAGTTATATTTTAATCACATATTCTAGAAAAATCATATATGGTATAAATATTTTATAAGTTAATATCTCTTTTATACCATTGATTCTTTATTAAAAGTAATAGCAAATTTTGCATTTTATATATGTAACATCACTTGAAAAAAGTGACGACATATAAGACCTTCACTAACTAAAAGTAAACATGTATAAATATGTGAATATCTTAATATAATACAATATAATTAGATAATAATATATTAGATACCATATATTTAACCTTTCAAATTTCTAAAATATTATTAATATTAACACAATTAATAAGAGATTTCAATGCAATTTGAAATTTATCTGTAAAATCTTTAAGACAAATTGTATCATCAGAATTATCAATCTTTAAAATAAATCAAAAAAAAAATCATTAATATTAAAGCAATTAATTCATATATTTTATATTCAAAGCATATATCAATTTGAGCTTTTTAAATGTAAAAAACCTTTTCTGTTAAAATATCTTTTAAGATTTCTACAATTTTTGAATAAATTCAAACTGCTGATGATGAAGCTAAACTAAATAGTAAGTTGGCTAAATAATTCTAATATTATGCTTTTTGTAGTTTAGATGATAACATATTTTGTATACCATTAAAACATTTCATTAACGTTGAATAAGAATTAACATATTTATGAATAATAGCATTAATTGATTCTATCTGTTGAGTTGAAGACATGCTAGTATTAAAATCCTAAATAAGAAAGATTGTATGATTAATTATGATTATTTAATCTATAATAAAATCTAACCCTAAATAACCCTAACTTTAACCCTAACTAACCCTAACTAATCCTAATATAACCCTAATTAATTTTAACACTAACTACTCTAATTCTATATCAATTTTTTACTTAAAATATAAAACACTTAGCTCATTGATGCTTGATTAGATATAGAGTAGTTCTCATATATGATGATGCATCTGAAAAATTTGTATATAATGCTTCAAATTGAGATTCAAAGATTACTTCAAATAAAGTATTATAACATAAAAAAAATGCTGATTGAAATTCAGTATATTGGGATTCAAGTGATTGCATAAGATATTTTTTGATATTTAAAATGATATAAAAGTTATAGTATAAATATTAAGTAGATAGAAGAATAATTTCAATTGCTAGATCTAATCCTGTATCACAATTAGAATTAATTATTGATGATTAAAATTATTAACTACTGTTAAAAAAGTTTTAAGAACCTATATATATAATAAAGTTATTTCATCAGATATTAATGCTTAAGCTATTAATCTTGATCGATGATATTCATCTACTCTTACAAATAAATATAATGATAATCAATATTTATTAGTCTGAGCTGTATTATCTGTTAATATAACATTATGATGTCTTAAGTAAAGATCTTGTTGATAAAATATCATTCAAAACAAATGATAAAACCTATTTTTAATACAGTGATAAGATATAAACCATGTTGAATAATCTTCTTTAAATTTTTATAATTCTTTAAAAAGATTAAATGCATCATTTTCAGGATTCTGTTTAGTATCTATTATCTTATCTTTTTGAAATACTGAATAGCATTAGCCAAATCCTTATCTAAAAAAAACTGTTTTTTAAATTTGCCAAGAAGAAGTTGTCTTAAAGTATGTTGATCAATTCTATGTATTGTATTTATATAAAATTTTATCTTATTCATTACATTCTAAGAAAGTTGTCAATATATTTTAGCAAAATGAATAGTTTCAAAATTAAGTAAATAACCATGATGTATAAGATTCATCTTAGTTATGGATGAATCTGATGATTTAATTGCCTAGCATATATTGATAAAACAAGTGCACCTGTTTTAATTGATTCTCTATTACATTGTTTTGAAGGATCAGAGGTAGTTTTTTTTGATTGAAATATTTCAGCATGTCTACACTTAAAAATATACATATATAAACCTTCATCTTTATTAAGACATTTGTTCTGTATTTATTACATAAAACCAATCTGATGCCATAAGCCAAAAGAACTAAACATGCATGATTCCAATTATCAAACTGCATTCTGATACATAATTTAGATGCCATTTTATAGGCAATGTCAAGTATAATAAGCGTTTCAATCAGTTTTTTTAGATATACTATTATGAGAAGAAGGAGAAAAAATAAGTATTTGTTGAAAAAATAAATCTTTACAATCTTTTTCATTCATTCTTTTTTATTAAATCTGAAAATCTAAAAATGTAAATTAAATATAAATTATAAAAAGAACATCAACACTACCAATAAAAACTTACTAACAAAAGATTAAACAAAAGGTAGATTTATTTTAATAATGTTAAATGAAATGTTAAAAAGTATTGTAAAGAAACTGTTTTTTTTAGTAAAGTAATAATAAGGAAATGTGAAAAGGTAGAATTTTTGTAGAAAATAACAATAAAAAAGAATGTGAAAAGATAAAATAATAGAATTTACAAAAAAGTTTATTATATTGATTGATAATTTTAATGATTGTTATGATATAAATTATGTGATTACATCATGAGATAAGATTATCGGGGATGATTTAAATAAAAGTCATCCTTTAAAATCTTTAATTTATTATTAAAATTTATTAAAAAATAGTTATTTTTTTATTATTATTTAATATATCAATAAAAAAATATTAAAAGTAAATTTATTTTTATCTATTTTACTTTTATATTATATTTTATAGTTATCATTACCTAATAAAATTTTATTTAGTTATTGAATTGATATTAATATATTTGATATAAATAAAATAATAATTTTTACAATAATATTATTTAAATTATTATTTTTTTAAAATCAAAATTATCTAATTTATCTGACAAAATGATATTAATGTTTATTTAATTTATTAGATTTAATTTAATTTTTATTTAATAACAAAAATAATCAATAATATTATAAATTATAATAAATAATAGGTATATTTATCATTATATAAGTTTATATATTTTAATTAAAATATATTTTTTTATAAAATTAAAAATTATAGCAAATATAATTACATTAATTATAATTATTATTATAGTATAAAACCTCTATAATAAGAACTTAAAAAAACATTAATAAAATTTAATTCACTAATTGGATTTTAATCAAATAAAAAAAAATAATTTATATTTGTAAAGATAAATCAATTTATAAAAAAAAGTTTTTTTTTCAATTTTGTAAATTATGTAAGCATTATATAACATATATATGAGCTAATTAGAAACTAAAATTAAAAATCATATAAACAATTTATTTTATTTTATTTAATTATTTTATTATAATTGCATCAGATACATAACTATAAAATATATTTTTTAGCTGTAAATACTGCCATTTTTTTAGTAACATCTTTTTTATAAATATTTAAAAATCACCATGATTTTTATGCATATTTTTGAATTGTAATTAAAGGAACTAAATCTAATACTTTAGGAACAATTTATTAAAATTCAACTTATATATAATTGTAATATTCTTGTGTATTTATTTTGCTATACTCTAATATATCTTGATATAATTCAATTTATAATAATATTTAAGTTAAAATATATAAATAATAAAAGAATCATTCTTATAAATTTGTCATCATATATTTTTTTCAATTTCAGTTTTTATAATTAATTTTAGATAAATTTAACTTAGTATAACTTTATTAATATTGAAGATACTAAAATTCTAATTTAATATTCTTAAAATATAGGTCTTAGTTTATATATTTTATGGATTAATTTTTCAATTCTATATATAATAAATTTTTTTTTGTATTTTAAATTTGTTCTATTTTTACTATAGCAAAATTCCTATTATAGAGGTTCTACACTGTAATAATATAAATAAATAATCAAATTATGTTATTATATTATATTGATCATATTTCAAAAAATTAATTTTAAATTATAATAAAAATTTGTAAAATTTAAAAGCAAATTTATATTAAAATTTATTTAAAGATAAATAATATTAAAAGTTTATAAAAATATAATAAATAAAATTTTTATATTTTATTAAATTAAATAAGTATATTAGATTTAAATTTATTTTTTATTAAAAAGTTATTATTTTTAATTTAAAAATTATAAATAAATAATTGTATTAATAGTCATATAGTATATCTCAAGTATTATTTTAAAAGTTTCAAATTAATATAATATATTTTAATCAATAATGCTTAAATAAAAACCATAAAATTTGTTATATTAAGGTATATATAATAACTTAAAATTATTTATTTTTAATTATTAGATATATGATAAAATAAATAATATTTAAATTATTATATCTTAATAAATAATATCTTAAATAATATAAATCACTTTATTTTTGATTTAATATAATCTAATAAATTAAAAATCATTAAAATCTAATTACTAGATAACTAAATAATATATTTTAAAGAAATGCAAAATTGTTTTTTATAATAAAAAATATTAAACTTTAATTTTTATTTTTAATTAATATTTATTAAAATTATATTTTAATAGATATATTTTTTTAATATTATAATAATCAAATCATTTATTTCAAATTAATTAATTTAATACTATACAAATAATAATTTAAAGGATCTTTAAATTAAAATATTAAAATATTTTTTTTTATAATAAAGTAATTTAGCAGTTTCTTTATATAAAAGAAAATAATTTAACTTTTAAACCTATAGTTTATTACTAATTAAAGTTATAATATGGGGCAGATTGCAACAAAACCAGACAAAGTGAACATTCTGTTTTTTTGATATAAATGAGAGGCTGATTATGATGTGGCTGTAAAATTGACCAGTGTACAATGTGACTGATGATGTTTTGAAAAGTAATAACGTGCTCATGGACTTGTTAATTTTAATGCTCCCTTTATCATACCAAAATGGGATGATTATAAAGCATAACAGGATTAATATAGGATTATCTCTATATAAAAAATATAAATATGAAACTAATTTACATTAAATCCTCTATAAAATCCAAGAATTACAGCACTATTCGAAGTATTCTAAAGAAAGCTCAAGAAGAAAAAATTGCTTCCTATGTTTTTAAAATCAATGATACCCAAACTCTCCAGGAATATTTAGATAAAGAAAGAATTACTTATGAAATTTAAATTACTTTTTTACTTTCAATCAAGACCATCTTTTATTTTCTTTAACTTCAATTTGAGCAGTTAATTGGATTTGCTGTTTCTTTAATTGCTCAACTTCACTTTCAAATCTTTGGATCTTATTCAATAATTCTTGCTTTTGCTTATTATGTCAATCCTTTGAAACATCTAAGGCTTTCAAATGAGAACTGATTTCTTCCTTAGCACTGGCTAGTTGCTGTTTTAAATCCTTGTTTTGTTGTTCTAATCTACCCACATAACTCTAAGCCATTATTTCTGTTATGGTTGAAGTTTTAACTGGTGGCTATCCTTCCTTAAATCACAGAAGCAATCTATTCTATTTCTCATAGCTCGACCACAGTCATTACAATGTGATAGAGCATTATCATCAAGATTCTTTTTGCATTTAACACAAATATAAGCAATATCACTATAATCATTATTGCTGGTATTATAAAATAATATTTTGTAAGTAGCATTTAAACTTCTTTCTTTTTCAAAAGAGCAAAAATTGTAATGTCATTTATCTCCTCTTCTTAACTCGATAGCTTGGTATTCTAACTTCATTATTTATTTTTTTGTAAGATGTAAATGTTGAACTTCTCTTGAGTTATTGCTTTTACTTGCTTAATTCTGCTTTTTACTTTGTTAGTTAGGAGTTTAAATCTGTTTTGTTTCTTTGGCAAAGTTGGCAGTTCTTGAAGTTGCTTGTTTGTTAAATAATTTTGCCATGTCACAACATTTTCCAGCACTTCTATTTTTCTTGAAGCTTTTTCTAAGTTGTCATCTTTTTCTTTGCTTTGCCTTACTCTCCATTGTCTAGCTACTTCAAGAGCATCTAAATAGCATTTAGAAATGTTTTCCTCTAATTCTAATGCCTCTTCCAATTCTCTTATTTCTTCTTCTAGTTCTTTAATTTGTTGATCTTTACTTTTTTCTAATTCTTCTAATTTCTTTTCAAACTCTCTCCTTTGTTCAGTAAGTTGATAACCCCTTTTACTTCAGTTTGAAATATATTCAGAGTAAGTGGAGCCTAATTCATTAGAACTATCAATAAATCCATCTAACATTTCTTCAATAATAATGTTGTCAAATCAAATTCTTTTACAACTCTTAGCTCATTCCCTAGTTTCATTTGGATCTACTGCCATTCTTAGTTTACCTTCATCCATCCATTTCTTGTTTAATTTTTTGTATCATCATGTTCCTCTTGGAGTATGCATACTAACTTCTCCCTTGTCATCAAGAGACTGACCAGTAACATGTCATATTTTTAGTTTTAGTTCTTCAATGTCTGCTTCTCTTTTTTTATTGAGATCATTGATTTCTTCTAATAGTTCTTTATTTCTCTATTTGAGTTTATTTATTATGTTTGTCATGGTTTTTTTATTTTATTTACTCTTTTAATGATACTTATATCCTTTTTATGAGGGAATATTAAGTATATGATTATTTTAATAATTTTATTCATTGCCAGTATAAATTGGTTGTGGACAAGTAAGGTCTTTAAATTTATCTCTAACAAATGGGCGAATATTATGATAAAGATACTCTTGCCTTTTGTAATCCAAAGGAGAAGGGGTTAGTACTAGAATTGAAAAGGATTTAATTTCTTTAGTAACTTCAGAAACACTTGCTTTTCTAGTTTTTAACAAATTAAATTCAGTATAAATGTCATTAGTGACCAGCTGAGCTTTGACAACACTAGGTTTGGCTGCTTCGAATACAAAATGCTGATATTTTTGCAAGCCACTCAATTTCTTAAAAAAAATTCCCAACACAGAATTGAGATCTAAATATTGAAAGCCTTTTCCATTGTCATAACACTGAGCTTTGTTTAATCTCGCTGTACTCGATTTTTTCACAACTTCAACTATATGATCTACACAATCTACTGTTGTTTTTCGGTATAGTTTTTTAATTAATCCGAAACTACCATCACACTTGAATTTAGTATGTCCAGGTACCATAAAATTTAATTCGACACTTTCATAATAACCACAAATTACTAAATACAGGTAAAATCAAATAGTGGCATTATTTTTATTTTGTTCTCCCGCGTTATCACAAGTAACCTTTAAATATTTTTGCCTTTATTCAATTTCTTAATTCCATCGAATACCAGGCTCAGTGTGCCGTTAGGACCCTTGCTGATAATTTCATTTTCATCAAGAACGTAATTAATTTGTTCGTGTACTGCTTCATTCTGAATACTAAATAAATGTACTTTACGTGGACTAAGATAATAAATCTTGCTTACCTGTTGATCAAAATAGGACACGTGAACGTTTTACGCTCAATCGTAACTGTAATGTGCCGTCATGTCAATGCTACAATAATCAGCTTTAGCTCCAGTTATAACGTAATTATCGTCTACCAATTTCCTTTGTTGTTCTGCTAATTTCGTATTTTTGTTGTAATAATTTCTCTCTAATTTAGCCTTAACTAAATGTTCCTTATATTTTTTTAGTAAATCTTTCGCTTCTTCTTCTTTACAAGCATTATACTGTAAGCCATTCCAAAAATGTTGACACGTATCACATAAATCCGTTCTTGGACTCATAATTTGAATATAAGGCGTTAATTGATGCCATAACTTGCGAAATGCATCATATTTCAACAATTTCAACGTGCTATCATTTTCAAGACCTGCAATGAAATCACGATAGACTGATTTGTAACTCGTTTCAGCTGGCAAAAGTGTAAGCGATTGAGTAATGCGATTGACATTTCTACCTAGACTTGGTAGTCCATGAGTTTCTGCATAGTTTTTGAGAAAATTCTTTACGGCAGTAGCAATGTTTATATTAATGGTTATTTTAGTTTTTCATCGCGGCACTCGTTTGATATTACTATAAACACGCGGCATTATACCATTCATTACCAGATGATTTCTGACATTTTCCAAATGAGTATGACTAATTCCTAACATATTGAGATACGTTTTCTGACAAAGAGGCATATTGCGATCTCAGTAGTAAAATGTTCGCTTATTAGTACGAGTTTTCTTTTTAAGACGTCGACTGGCAGTTATTTCTCCACCATTCATTACTTTCAGCTGGGCCATTAAAAAATATCTTGTTCAGATCTAAAGAGAGCTTGAAACGCTTCACGTAATTTGGCAAACCTTTCTCTCAGAATCTCTTTTGAGCAACCACAATTGCAACCTAATTCCAAGAAACGTATAGCTTTGTCATATTCAGTGAAGCCATTATATTCATTATTTATCATATACGGATAGTCCTATATATAAATTTTACAAATTGTATAGTAATGTTACTTTATTCATAATCATATAAGCCATCTACAAACTCTGGTACATGAATCATTAAAATTAGCTAGCTAATATTTGATATTAATCACATATAGCAATCTAACAAATGTGATAATTCAGACTTCTCTTTAAGAAACAACCTCTCATCATAATTTTGAATTGACATACCGAAATCAGTCAAATAAATATATCCTCTTTCATCAATCAGGATATTTTCTTCACGAATGTCATTGTGAAGAATTTTACAATCATGAATTCTTTTTAATGCACTAAGAGCCCGTTTCTTTTGCCATCTATTTATTTTATGGTGATACAATGTGGTACCAACAATACTCAATCCCATAACAAAGCTCATTCCCTCTGCCAAATCCCCATAAACAACAGTTCTGAAATATATACACCCTGAAGTTTAGCAAGAACTCTATATATTTCAACTTCCTTTCACAATTCATCCAGACAATTAGGTTTCTTTGACAAGTCTGTGCATTTTAAGATAATTGGTTTCTCACGGAATTCACATTCAAGAACCTTTTTGTTTTCTCCAACACTTAATATACTTGTATACTTAAAATCCCCATACTTAAAACTCTGTGCTTCCATGGCTTGTTTTCCTGATGTTTTTCCGGAAGTACTGGAAGATGATTCTTTGGAAGATGAAGCTAGCGTTAGTTGACTTTTTCCAGAAGGGGGTTGTCTTGAGCTAGGATCATCATATCGGCGTTTTCGAGAATTACATTGTGAATCATCAGCTTGTGTAATAATGTTGGCATGAGGGAATGATGACCATTGTCAATTGCCTGCTGGGCTAAATAGGCGTAGGTTTTTAGAACTGGTGGATGTGTCGAATCATATCCAAGAGAGTTTGATATATATAGACATCTATGTTCTCTCTTAACAAACCAACTACGATCATAAGTAGAAAGTATTCCATATTTAAATTCGTTTTCTGACAAGTAGTTGTAGAGTTGTTGTATGACCATCCTCACTTTAGCATTCTCTTCGCAAACTTCATGTAACATTTGGTCAGGTGTGACATCGTTTAAAATGTGTATTCTCTTGATTTTGATTGCTAAGATCAATAC
Source organism: Funneliformis mosseae (assembly GCA_910592005.1). NCBI lineage: Eukaryota > Fungi > Glomeromycota > Glomeromycetes > Glomerales > Glomeraceae > Funneliformis > Funneliformis mosseae. Next base: position 24,543 of record CAJVPP010000591.1, read on the forward strand.
ATCTTCATCTTTTTTGTGGCAAACAAAATCTGGTTCACCAGTGCCAGAAACGCTTCATGTTGCAAATACAAAATTAGATCCAATCATGTTCAACGGAATGCAAACATTAACGTCTATAGCCTGGCAGACAACTTCTACATTGGTTGGAATAAAATTTTCATTAAAAGCCAGTTTTGCATATTTCTTTTGTTCTTGATCGAATGTATAATTATTTACACTTTCGAGAAAATCTTCCCAAATCATCACTTCGTCCGGAGGGTTGCCGATTGCATTTGTGGAGCTTGTCAAAGTAGTGCCATGCGGAGAATATGCGAGATGTGGTAGAGCACACAATAAATATTCTTCAAGGCTGAGAAGGATTGAAAATTAAATAAAATGTTCAATAACGGTTACAAGATGTAAACAATAAGTGTTTCCCACTAAAAAAGCTTTGGTAGATTAATAGCAGAAAACAAACAACACGAGAATAAGATTAAATTTGTCATATGAGAAAGCTGTGCTTTTCTATATTCGAAACTCGTATTACTACAGTAACCTTCTCCATAAAACTGTGTAAACACTGACTTAGTATCATTCTCCCAACAAACTCGCAATACCATATTACTACGTCCACTCTACCCTATGTATATACTACTCTATGTCCCCAATGCCCGAGTCACAAAGTCGTTACCTGGTTAAGCAGCCGCCAAGAGAGCCTTTAGATAACTAACCCTAGTGGTGTCGTCATTGCAGGCTGATAGAACTGCAGCCGCTTCTGCTTTCTGAGCAGGTTTATTGGTAAAATGCATGAATAGTGCTGTCTTTTTATTGTCATCAAGAGTAAGACGTGAAATTTCTAGGTAGAGTTCCATCTTACTTCATTTGCTGCACGATGTGATCTAGTATCATAATATACTGACACTGATCAGTGGCTTAATCAATGACGTAATTATTACAAAATTCTATTATTTCCATTGTATTCAGAATGACCAATGATAATTGATGTGCAGCAACGCACATTTTTCTACTTAAGCATTATCGCAAGATTTTATTATAGAAGCAAGCACTAGTCGCTTACTTTCAGAAAACCAAACAATAATACCGTTAAATAAAATAAACGAAACATATCAAGCAATTCCATCAATTACGCCTTACGAAAATATTCACATTCACAAGTGAATTCTTCCTTGAAATATTAATTGGTTTCATTCTTGGTTTATCGGTAAACTGATTAATCTGTAATAGCCAGCTCAATTGTACTGGCACATTGATGAAGACTGGAAAATTGTCAAAAACGAAACCGTCAGTGAACAAAATTTATTTGCCAAATATTGAAACATTGTGGAATGATCTAAAACAATTGTACGATAAACGAACCGAATTGGATTTAACAACAAAATGGCATTTGAAATTTATAAATTGCTTGAAGAAAAGACTGTTGCGGCTTCTACAATATAAAAATTTTATTTTTGAAGAACAACCCCGCGGAGAAAGACCATCGAGGCAATTCAACGTTAGATCGATAAAGAGAAGAAAGATGTAAACTACTTAGACGGGAAAAATAAAAATGAAGTAGATGATAGTAGTAATACTATTACTAATAGTGATAGTAAAGAAGATACTGAAATTTAATTTGCATCAGAGTGACCAAAGAATAGGTTATACTCATAAATGGCTTTAGGTCCAAGTATTTTCTTCCCATGCAATCACTCTGGTGCTTTTAACATTACTTATATTTTCAAAAGCATGCATTTCAATAATTGAAATAATAAAATTTATGCTTACGAAAAAATTGAAATATTTTTACGTTGTTTGATGTTTTTAATTTAATGTGTCAAAGCTCAACGGATGCGCTTAAGCAGTTTTTTATCCTGACTATAAAGAATAATTTTTCGTTTATTATTATAGGTCGTTCGATCAGTGGAGGCCTTTTACGTTAACCTGACTTTCCTTTACCTTTCTTTAAGTTTTCGTTTCTTTCTTAGTTTATCGTGCGTTGGTGTTAATGCTTGTTTAGTAGTTATGATTTTCCGTTCCTCTTGATAAATTTCATAAGTGATTTTTTCTTGATCTAGATATTCCTGAAGAGTTTGGGTATCATTGATTTTAAAAACATAGGGAGCAATTTTTTCTCCTTAAGCTTTCTTTAAAATACTTTTAATGGTGCTGTAATTCTTGGGTTCCATGGTGGATTTAATGTAAATTAGTTTCATATTAATATTTTATATATAGAGGTAATCCTATATTAATCCTGTTATGGTTTATAATCATCCTATTTTGGTATGATAAAGGGAGCATTAAAATTAACAAGTCCATGAGCACATTATTACTTTTCAAAACGTCATCAGTCACATTGTACACTGGTCAATTTTACAGCCACATCATAATCAGCCTCTCATTTATGTCAAAAAAACAGAATGTTCACTTTGTCTGGTTTTGTTGCAGTCTGCCCCATATAATAAATTTACATATTATTAATAAATATCAAAATTGAATATTTAATATTTAAAACTTAAAGTTAATTTTCATGTTCTGATTTAATAATTTTAGCAGTTTCTTAATATAAAAGAAAAAATTGGTCTTCTAAATCTATACAGTTAACTTTTATTATAATAAACTTTAATTCTAGACTTTAATTTTACTATATAGCTATAATGAAGATTTTAAGATATTTGATTAGCCAATTTGTTATAATAAAAGTATTTTTATTATATTTATTTAAAAAATTCGTCATATCAAGAGTTCACTATATTAAAAGTTGATTATAGTTTATACTAATTAAAGTTATAATATTAATAAACTTATATATTAAAAATAAATAATAAAATTAAATATTTAATATTTAAAGCTCACAATTAAATTTTTATATTCTAATTTAATGATTTTAGCAGTTTCTTTATATAAAAGAAAAAATTAGTCTTCTAAACTTATAGTTTATTACTAATTAAAGTTGTAATACTAATAAATTTATATATTATTAATAAATAATAAAATTAAATATTTAATATTTAAAGCTCAAAGTTAATTTTTTATGTTCTGATTTAATGATTTTAACAATTTTTTTATATAATAATTAATTATTTTTTTATATGATTATTTTCTAATATATTTTAACACAATTTAAATTCTATTTTATATTTTTAAATTAAAATTAATTAAGTAAATTAAAAGCTTTATTTTTAGAAAAAAATATTATAAATAAGTATTTTCTTTTTATTTTCACTTATTTTTATATAAATTAATTTTTTATGATTTATTTATTCTTTTATTATTTACTTTTTTTTTAATTTTCAAATTTCAAATTTTGAGATTCATATATTATTATATTATAAACATTTTGATGTTGTATTACTTTAAGTTTTTTAATCAATACCTTGATTATAATAAGTAAATAAATGTTTAAAATCTACTTTATTCATTTTTTTAAATTGTTCATAATTTAAAGAATCTAATAAATTAAATACTTTTAACAAAATTTCAACAAGTTTCTATAATAACTTTTTTCTTAATTTTATACTTATTATTCTCTAATTAAAATTGAATCTCTAATATATTCTGATAATAATATTATAAGTTATTCTCTTTCAATTTCTAATAATAATATTTATGATTTTAAATTATCAATATCTATTTAATTTTTAATATTTTATTTTATAAATTTAATATCAAATTATTTTAATACTTTAACAAATATAAAATAATATTTAAACAAGTAAAATTAACTGAATATACATTATTAAAATAATTTTTGTAAAGTTAAATTATCAATAATATTTGATAAAAAATAGGTTACAGTTCTTATATATTATTTTTATTAGTAATTGGAAAAAGTGACAAAAATGCTACTAAATTTTTAAATTGTATATCATAATTTTTACTTTTTATTCTAATTTTATAATTAATCTAATATTCAATTCAACAAAAAAAATAATATTATACTTTAATATATTATCATTATTATTCTCAATACTTTTCATAGTTTTATTATTTCTATTTAAATATTTACATATCATAATATTTATAATTACTCAAATTAATTCTAAAACTCTATATGTAGTTGTATAACTAATAACTTTTCTAATTTATTTAAATAAAATACTTCTAAATTCACTGTTAAATTAAAAATACTATAACCTAAAAAATTGTAATTAATATACTTTACATATTCTTTAATATATATTATTAATCTAAAATTAATTTTACATTATTTTTTTTATTAAATACCTAAAATTATTTCATTACAAGCTACATTTAAATAATTATTATTTGATATTCTTATATTATTATAATATATTTCACAAATATTATGAATATTTATATTACAATTTAAATTTTCTTCTAATTCAAGTATTATAATATTTGGTAATATAAGTTAATATTTAATTAATATATTTTTTAAAATTTCTTTATAAAAGTATTTACATTCTAATTATTCAAATTTATTTATATAAGTTTTTAATAAATTATTAATAAAATTTAATTTACTAAATAAAATTATATTACTATTATTATTATTACTATTATTATTATTATTATCACTATTAATAATTAATTTTAATAATATAAGCAAAAGAAACTAAAAAACTATACATAATATAATATGTGAACTATTACAAATTATATTAAAAATATTACTATATGGGTTCTTTGCTAGGAAAATGAGGTTCTCGGACCTTCTGACCAAAATCAAGATTTTTGCTTTATATTAATGTGTAATATATAAACTTTATTTGGTTAAATTTTTATA
>CAJVPP010000592.1:0-29249 GCA_910592005.1 Funneliformis mosseae
TGAGCATCATTTTGAAACAATAAAAAGCGAGATTCATCACTCCATATTATTGTATCCCACTCAGATTCCCAATCTTTCCTAGTACGACACCATTCTAACCTTTTTTTACGATTTACTTCAGATACCAAAGGTTTTCTCTTTCCAGCACGACCATAAAAACCTTCATTATGTAAAGTACGCTTTATAGTACTAGAACTCACTGAAACTATTGATATCTGATTGAATTTTTCTGTAATTTCGTCTAAGGATTGTTGTCTATCCTTTTTAACGGTTTTTACAAGATATCTAACATTTCTCTCTGTTAATTTAGGAGGTCTGCCAGACCTAGGAGCATTGGAAATTTGGTGTTCAGTTTTATATTTTTCAATAATATTATGAATGGTTGACTTAGGATGGTCAAGAATATTTACAATATCTCGCTCAACATGACCACCTTTCCAAAGGCCAATTATTTCACCTCGCTCAAATTCAGAAAGTTCTCGGGTTTTGGGCATTTTAAAAAAAATTATATTTGAATACAAGAAGTTCGTAGCTATGCAGGAAAAAAAAATTGACTCAATTTTATGCATTAGATCACAAGTTATAATCGGCAAAAATTACGCTAATTAGTATAACGAAAATCACGTGGTCCAATACTTTTGACCGGGGAGTGTACTATGAAGCAGTGATGGTAAGTGACCTTTGATAATTCAAATAATTTTGATGACTTGTTACAGGTTATTAGATTACTCCAAATGCTAAATGACTTGTGACATAGATCATTTAAATACTTATATAATAAATTATTAATAAATTAATAAGTATCAATAGAAAATTTATTTCATTATAATAAATCGACTTTTTATTTATTTTTATACTCAAAAATCTGTTTACAATTGAATAACTAGTTACAATTAGTAGATAAATTGGAGCTTCTAATGTATTATTGAATAAATTCAATAAATTTCATTTTGCTAACGGATCATCTGTTAGATGAATAGCATGATCAGCTAATTTAAACTCAAGTGACTCTTCATCAATATCTTCACCATTATCCAAATGATTCTTAGTATCTAACATTTTAATCCAATTTTCTATTATTTGTAACTAGTGATCTACATTATGAATTTCATTAGCATTATTATTTTTTTCAATAAATGTTGCTATATCTGTTTCTTTCTCTTCATTATCACTACTATCATTTAAAATAAAAGGTTATCATCATCGTTATATAGTTGTATTAGAACAGCAATATAAATTCATTTATATTATTGTTCAGAATTTTCAATCTCTTCCTATTTTCGTTTCTTTAATATATCACTTCATAATTGACTCATTGCTAATACTTTTTCATGTTTAAAATATAATTTAATTAATAATTAGAATATATTTTATTAATATAAAAAAAAAATTAAATTTTCTAATTTATACTTATACTAAAATAGTTTTAACGCTTTGTATGCAAAAATCCCATAGTTGATTAAAGGCGTTTAACTGAAGCTGAATTAACACATATACTAAATAAATATAAAGTTAACCTAGAAAGTTTTGATATCAAACCTTTAGCTGATTTTCAATATTTTCATTAAATTGATTATATGTATTATAATCAAAAGGAAACTTTTCTTTTTGATAAAATAAGTATTCACGTAAAATACTTTTTAGTAATTTATTAAATCATACTTAATAATAATAACTTAACTATTATCCAAAATGTGTATAAGAAAGATTTGAAGCATTAGAAGAAAATTTTAAAAATCAATAATTTAGATATAAAATAAATGATAATAAGAGAAAAAGTTGTTTCCATTAAACTTATCGTATCTTTAATCTTGCTATTATTTGATTAAAAAAGGATTTATCTTCATGATTAATAAAAATTTTAATAATCCAACCAAAACAATGAAGAATTTATATAAACATGCAATATCTTTTATAATTTATTTAAGACTTCACATAATAATAATAGCAAATTCTGTAATTCATAAAGTTGTGACCAAAAATTAAAATTATTAACTATTGCTATAATATCTGATAGAAATACTTTATTATTTTCTGGTAAAGAACATTATTATAAAAGCTAACTTCTTGAAGTACTAACTAATCCCATTCTTTCTGAAAAAAACTTTGTAACCAATATCTAAATAAATATAAATTATGTTTAAAATATTTAATATTAATAAATTATTAAAAAAAAAAAAAATAATTATCTTAAGTGTAGCTTCTGTTTTTAATATAGAATTAAAACAAAAATAAAAGCTTTCCAGTGAGTTTCACCTGAAATAAGAAGAGAAATAGTTTAATTGTAACATAATTTTTGTTTATTTCTTAATAACCCTGTAAAATATGATGAAGAATGAAAGTAGCTAACAATACGTATAGCATTCTTTGATATTGTTTTGTAAACTTCAGATTCTTTAAAAATATCTCTAATAATTAAGTTCATTTGATGAGCTATGCATAGTATAAAGATTTTATTAGGATATTCTACTCTTAATTGTCGTCTATTAATTATAATAAAAATTTAGTATTTAATCTTTTTAAATTAAATAAATTATTAATATAAAATATTTACTTTGCAGTAGCATATTCATCAGCAGAATCTGATACATAACAATTGATTTGAATACCTTTTTATTTAGCATTATCTATTATATTTTTAATAAAGATTTTTACATTTTCAGTTCTTAATCATTGATCACTAATATTATGTACTTTCCAAATTAAAGTTTCACCTTGAGAAGTAATAAAATAACTTCAAAAAGATATTCTTATTTAATATTAGTCTAGCCATCAAAAGCTGCTGTTACTTTAATTTTATCATTAGATGTAACTTGCAAATTGATTTTGTTAATTCATTTGTAGAGTTTGAAAGTATTCTATCACTTATTATTCACTGTCTAAGAAGCTTTAATGCAGATGCTATAAAATTGAATACATCTTGTGTTTTCTTATTTTTCATAAATGTAAATGAAAGACTATTTGAGACCATCATAAGTAATATCAAATTTTTAAAATGTTGGTTATCCTTTATTAATAGTGGATGTAAAATATAATTATCAAGAAATGTTTATTTCATTGTATTTATAAAAGGATTAGGTGGTATAGATTTAGGAGTGGTAATAGGATTGTTATTACTTTTAGATTCAGAAGCTTTTTTGGTAGTTTGTTGAAAGAGTTTTTTTCATCTTCTGATATATAATGTAAAAGAATTTCTTTTCTTTTATAATCATTATATTCTTGTTCAAAATTTAAGCATTTTTTTAAGTATTCTCAACATAATTTTGCTTTATTAGAAATAAAGCAATCAGGTTTTAATTATGTAACAGGTAGGGTATATTTTCTTATATATGATCAGCAAACGGTCTTTTTATTTGCTTTTGAATTATCTGGTGTAGTCAGAAAAAAACTCACAAAAGTTGTGTTCTTTTCCCATTATATTACTTAAAATAAAATTAAAGTTAGTTCAAAACAAATTTGGTTTAGCTTAAAATAAAGTTCAAAGAAAAAAAGATCAGATGTTTGATAATGATCTTTTATTTATTATATATGTTAATAATTATATAAATTATGAATGATTTTGGATAAACTTAAATGACCAAATGACCAAATGACCTAAAAAATTTCAAATGACCCAAATGATATAGGTCATTATGTTATAAGTCATTTTTAAATAACCTGAATTCTAAATGACAAAGAATGGCCGATTATTTCAACGTGATTTAGGGTTACTTGAAAATTTGTCAAATGACTAGATCATTTGCCATCACTGCTATAAAGCATATATAATAATCAATCTGGGTAAAAATTTCGATGGATGGTGGAATGTAGATAAATTGAATGAACAAGTAATATATAAATAAAAAAAATATAATATTATAAATAATTAATTGATATTGATATTAATAATTATTTAGATAGAAAATTGGGTTATACCTATTTTTGAAAAAACTTATCCAGATGCAATTGTCGTATTTGTCTTGATAATTCTTTAAATCATGATAAATTTGCCAATGATGTATTAAACACAAACTATATGAACTTGAATCTAAGTAAAAAACAGACCAAATTACGTGATACAATTTTTAATAGGCAGATTCAACATATGAATTTTTCAGATAATTATCATAACAAAAGTTTATGTGAAAAACTTAAAGGAATGAGAATTATTTTAGAAGAGAGAGGTTTGTGACCATCAACAGGGTTGAAAGTATATTGTGGTAATAATGAATATAATATTAATTCTCAATGTTATGCAAGATATATTCTTTCAAATCAACCTAATTTTCTTAACACCAAACCTTTAATTTAAGAAATTATTGAAGTAAAGGATCATAAGGTTATTTTTTATCTAAAGTTCCATTGTAAACTTAATTATATTAAAATGTATTGGGAAGCAGCGAAAAGGTATGCTCATTAGCAATATAATTATAGTTAAACTGGATTACAAAGAATTATTCCGCTTATATTAGATTCAGTTCCTATTAGTCATATGGGAGTGTTTCTAGGAAAATCAGGTTCCGAAAAATTTTTGACTAAAATAAAGAGCTTAATACATTTTAATCTAATAACATCAAAAACTAAAATGCAATAAAAATCTCAATTTTGCTAAAAAATTCCCGGAACCTGATTTTCCTAGCAATCAACCCATATTAGAAAATATGCTAGAAAGTCTGGTTTGTTATAGAAAAGGTTTAAATGCTAAACAAGCTGAATATGCAGTAAAAAAAATTTAAATCGCATAGATCTATACCTAATTCATTTGTGTAGTTAAATACTTAATTATGATTGGCTTAAATGTAAAAACATGTGATTTATTATAGTCATGTGATATATTATATAATAAAATAAAATTTGGCCGCTTAAATAAAAAGTGAATATCTTATACTGTCACACACTGTATATAATAATATTATTATTAAACAGTGCTATATTGGTCTTCGACCGATATTTTAACATCTCATTCAATAACATACAATTAAGCCACCTATAAAGTACCTACAATCACATGCCTGAGGATATGAATGTCACAAATGTGATTAATGTTATTATATAATAATGTTCTTTTTAAACTATTTTTTATTCAAAAAACTTAAACATATTAATAAATGTAAGAAGTTGCAAGAGATATTATTTGAAGAAAAGCGATTAATTTCAATGATTTCTTAATACAATTTTATTTAATTATAATTGCTTATAGATATAAAAACTTTATTAATCGTTATAATATTGAGAACAGAATTCTATTACATAATGATCAAAATAAGAAAAAATCTCACGTATTTATCTCTCAATTATTCATCGTGAAACCATTAAATGTAACACTATACTAAATTAAATGTAAATGTAACATTAACGTTAAACTAAAATAAAAATGTCAAGCTTGAAAAATTGGAACGTGACAGCGTGACGCTCACAACGATCCCCGTTGCCTAGTACATAAAAAAACTTTATTTAATCAATCTTTCCATTTGCTTTCAATACTACACTAATTCTTCGATGGTATTGAGCTATAATCTCCTTAAAAAGAGAACAATACAAATTTTCCATTCCGCCTTTAGTCCTATCTTAAGTTCATTTGAATGACTTCACTCTTAATATTATCCTTGAACAGCTTCCAATGTTCTCAAGATTGGTGAACTTGTTTGCCAATTAAGTCGCAATTTTATTCGTCCTTAAGCATTATCTTTGTAGCAGACATCATTTTTAACAACAAATTATTAAAATTTTATTAAAATCTAGAATGAAAGGAAAATAAATTCCTAGGCGCAATAGAAAAAAAACAGGCTGTGAAATATTGTACGATGTGACGTGGACCATACATATACATATCTTATATTTTAACATTAATATAGGTTTAAAGTAGTGATGGCATTTCCATAACTGCTTTAAAGAAACGGGTTATATCCTTTAATACTCAAATTTGAATGTAGAAGAACCATAACATGCAAATTAGGTAATGTAATATTCGGTTAATTATTGATGCATTGCTAATTTATTTTATTAATTTTTTACGAGATCTTTTTGACGTATCCGTCGATTTAACTCAGAATAAATGGCTAAATAATATCATTGAACAAATGAAAACATTTTATACGATGTCTGATCTAGATATACCGAATGAACCGATTTTAAAAATTAAAATTAAATATAATTTATATTTACCGGTATTTCGGCAAATAACTATTGGCAAATCAAATTTGATTGGTTGATTCTGGGTTCAGAAAATGTCGTAATTATTTAAACTATTTTTCACACATTTTTCTCACCGCGAGCTTATAAAGTCGCAATTTGTTAATAACTACAAACTCACTGCCAAAACATCCAAAATTAAATTCAATTAATATAAAAAAAAATGGGTATTATTGGCAGGCAAAGTGGTATGTTACATTTTATTGATTTTATCATGAAATTTTACATGGGTTTAGTAAAATGCTGCACCGATTCCTATACAAACGAGAAAAGAAACGATAGAAAATCAATTATTATGAATAAAACTATTTGATAATTAATTGCTAAGTATATAAAATTGCCTTATACATGACAATAGCAAACTGATTAACGGAAATTTGCTGCGTCGTTTTATTTTAGGTTATGATCGTTTTTTCGTCATACAACACAAATTTAGTCCGCTTTTATGTAATGAAATGATACAAAAAAGCAAAGGTTGGTCTTCTCATCTTTTGTACAATGGCTGATAACTTTTTATCGAAACTGTCACAAAATTTACTTGAAAGTTTAGAGGATGATGAGTTTTATGATATTACAATTGAAGTTGGAAAGGATCCATACATAAAAATATTTCGTGCTCATATGGTTATTTTATATTATCGTTCCCCTTATTTGCGAAAATTTTTGTCAACCAATAAAAAGAGAAATGATGGAACTCTAACACACATTAAATTACCGACTGTTGTCCCTGAGGCCTTTCAAATAATCTTGAGGTAATTTACTGTAATTGTTTTAAAATAAATTAAAAAAAAAAAATTTCTTCAAATTTACAAATTTTCTGTTATTTTGAAGGTATATTTATGGAGCAAAACTTCCTTTGGAAAATTATGAAACTGTAGATATTATTAATATCTTGCTTGCCGCCAGCGAATTAGACCTTCAAGAATTAGTCATCCATATACAATTATTTTTGTTTGAAAATAAAATGAATTGGATGGAAAAAAATTTTAATCTAATATACCGAATAAGTTTTAAATATGTTTCTTTCTTAAAACTTCAAAATTTTTGCTTAAATTTAATTTCTAAAGAACCAGAAAAGATATTTAAGTCGGACGATTTTGTTTCAATTTCTGAAACAAATTTGGTTTCTCTTATTCGAAATATCAACTTTTCAATGAGTGGTGTCCAAGTTTGGGAACATGTATTGAAATGGGGAATTGCTCAAAATCCCGAACTTTCCTCAGATCCTTCTAGCTATTCCAAAGATGATTTTGTTGCTTTGAAAAATACCTTACAACAATGTATTCCATTTATCAGATTTTATACTTTTTCTTCCAAGGAATTTTTGAATAAAGTTTTGCCTTACAAAAAAGCTTTACCAAAGGATTTATATACGGATTTAATTAAATATTTTTTGGACTCTAATAGCAAGTATTCAAATCCGGAAAGGACTAACTTTGAACCTAAGATTGAAGAGATTAATAATGACGGTTCAAACATTATTTCAATTCAACATACTAGATTAATTTCAAAATGGATTGATGATTTTACAAAGATAACCATTTCAAACGGATCAATTTCTTTATATAAATTCAAATTATTAATTCGTGGTTCTCGTGATGGATTTACACCTGAAAAGTTTCATGAAATTTGTGATAATCAAACTCGTACTTTAATTGTCATTAAGGTGAAAGATAATAACGAGATTCTTGGAGGTTACAATCCCGTTGCATGGCGATCTATGAATATCAATCGATATAGTCATGTTAAAGATAGTTTTATATTCTCATTTAAGGATAAAGAAAATATCGAAAATTTCATTCTAAGTCGGGTAAAAGATAATGCGCTTGCTATAAACAATCATTCTAATTACGGACCAGCATTTGGTTTAACCGATCTTGTAATTGGAAGAGGCGGTGGTTACTGTAAAAAGCATTCTTATGAAAAAGCGATCAGAGAAACTGAAGATTGTTTTTTTATAGAAGAATATGAAGTATTTCAAGTCATACAAATGGGGTATGTGGTATCAAATATAAGATTTAGAAAAAACAGAAGTAGCCAGCCGAAGAGAGGACAGCCCTTTAATAATAATAATGCACAATTTAGAGGATTTGGATTTGGAACAAACAGTAGTAGTCAGTCGACGAATAAACAGCCTTTTAATGATAATGCACAATATGGAGGATTCGGAACAAACAGAAGTAGCCATTCGACAAGAGAGCAGTCATTTAATGATGATGCACAATTTGGAGGATTCGGAACAAACAGAAGTAGCCAGTCGACGAATGAGCAGTCATTTAATGATGATGCACAATTTGGAGGATTCGGAACAAACAGAAGTAGCCAGTCGACGAATGAGCAGTCATTTAATGATGATGCACAATTTGGAGGATTCGGAACAAACAGAAGTAGCCAGTCGACAAGAGGGCAGCCATGTAATGATCATGCTCAATATGGAGGATTCGGAAGATTCAGTAGCAGCCAGTCGACGAATGAGCAGCCTTTTAATGATAATACAGGATTCAGAAAAAAAAAAAGTAGGAAAGGACAGCTTTTTTAATGATGATAGTAGTGATGGCGAATGATCAAATGACCTCAAATGACTGGTCACGTGTCATTTGAGTCATTCTAAAGTTAAATGACGAGGGGGAGAGAGAGAGAGAATGACAAGTCATTTTGCCTGAACAATTAAATTTCAAATTTTTAAATAATAATTAATCAACCGGGTAATTTAATAAGCTATATAATCCATTAAATTATCCGACTGATTATATAATAAAATAATTTAAATTTATTAAAATTTATTTTTGCAAATGTAATTATATGATTTAATTTATTGCAGATAATAAAATTCGTTATAACAATTACATAAAAATATTTTTAATTAATAACAAACAATTAGATTAACAATGACATATTATTCTTTAATTAGCATCTAAATTAATCTATTATTGAATATTTTTGAATTCTTATTTGACAAGTAAATCATTAGCAGAATGAATAGTATAATCTACAGCTTTAAAAGCTAAAAGATCTTCATTTAATTTTAATTACATATGTTCATTATTCTATTGAAAAAATCATATCAGATTCATAATCTTCAATTTTTAATTCAAACTTTACAGAAATAGTTAAAAGTATACCTTTTTTATCATCATAAATTGCTATAATATCTTCCTCTTCTTTATTATTTTTATTATCAAAATTTTGATAATATAGTTAAATAGGAGTTGTTATATGATTTCTTTTATAAAGATTTTCAGATTTTTCAACTTCTGTCCTTTTTCTCTTATATAAATATCACTTTTTAATTGACTTATTTTATGTACCTTTTTATGTTTTAATAAAATTAAAATATTTTGTAAAAATAAACTATTAAAAGATAAATTTTATTTATTTATATAAAGCTAATTTTAATGTTTTAAATAAAATAATCTCATAGTTAACCAAAGCTTTTCTATTATTATTAAATTAACACAAATTTCATATAAATTAAGAGCAAATATAATAATTTAAATGTTTATCTTTTTGTCAAATCTTTTATAATTTTATTAAATTATTAAAAATTGAAGTATCAAAAGTATTCATTGCTTATTCATATTAAATATTCACATATAATATATTGTAATAATATATTACAGTCAACTCTCATTATAGTTATATATATGGAATATTTTATATTCTATAATTATAACGAGATGTGACTGTAAACAAAAAAAATTTTTTAATGGTGAAATATAAATAAAAATCTATAAAAAATATATAATATATCAATTTTATTAATTAATAGATATGTTATTTATATATAATTATATTAAGTATATTAAGACTCTGATAATATATGTATATATTAGATTTGAGATTGCTTATTGAACATAAAAAATTTTGATTAAGTTACCTAAAATTTTGCGTAGCAGGTAGCAAAATTTTAATATAGTTAAATATGTATTTGTGTAACAGAAATAAAAATTATCAAACTCAGTAATTAGTTTGTGTAGCAGAAATATACTTTTGAAAATATGTATGATGTCAAATATAATCTAAAAAGATAATTATACCTCTTAAATTAAAATACATAATTTTTAAATTAATTTAATATGTGATAGTGTAATAAAACTTTAATCTATTTTTATACGTGATTGTGTAATAAAAATTTTAAACTATTTTTATATGTGACGATATAACAAATTTATATATAATTATGTAGTAAAATTAGATGTAACGGCATAACAAAAAATTGTGTAATGCAATTTTAATATGACAAAGATAAAATTTGTTTATACGTTTGTATAATTAGAGTTCTAAATAAGTCAAGTTGAGTCAAGTTTAAAAACTAACTTTATTCAACTCATTTTTTTTCAAGTTGAGTTGAGTTGAGTTTATTTTATAAAATCTTTTAATTTGATTTGATTTGAGTTATATAAATTTTAAACTTGACTCAATTTGATTTGATTTGAGTTTAACTTGACTCAATTTTGACTTAAATTTATTCGAGTTGAATTAAGTTCAAATCAAGTTTCAAGTCAAAATTTAATTAACTTATAAATATTTAAATAAAAAAAAATTTATTTTAAATTAAATTATATTTAAGTTTTATATAATATTTAAATCAAAATCATAAAAAAAAAAAACAAAATTAATTATTTTAAAAAAAGCATTAAAAATAAAAAAATTTATTTTTTCTTAAAAAATAGTTTTTCACTAAGTTTTAGAATTTCAAACTTCTGCAATATCAGTAAGAATATTAGTAAACATTCTTAAAGAAGTCCACTCAATTCAAGAAGAAGAAATTTACTTACCAGTAGATTTTCAAGATCCAAAGAAAGCTAATTCTAAAAAAAAAGAAAAGAAAAAGAACATTAATGAATGTTCTCAAAGAAGTCTATCCAATTCAAAAAAAATAAGAAAGAGGAATTAATTTATTACTGGTAAGTTTTCAAGATCAAAGAAAGCTAATCCTAAAAAAGAGAAGCAAAAAAAACATTAGTAACATTCTTAAAGAAGCCTATCTAACCTAAGAAGAAGGGAATTAACTTATTGGTAATTCCTAAGATTCAAAGAAAGGTCAGTCTTAAAAAAGAAAAAAAAAAAAACATTAATAATGTTCTTAAAAAAGCTCATCTAACTTAAAAAAGAGAATTAACTCACTAGTAATTTCCAAAATTCAAAGAAAGCCAGTCCTAAAAAAGAGAAGAAAAAAAGAATGTTAGTAATGTTCTCAAAAAAGCTTACCTAATCCAAAAAGAAGGGAATTAACTCACTGGTAATTCTTAAGATCTAAAGAAAGGCCAGTCTTAAAAAAGAGAAGCAAAAAAGAATATTAGTAATATTCTCAAAAAAGCTCACCCAATTCAAAAAGAAGGAAATTCACTCACCAATAATCCCAAGATCCAAAGAAGGCCGATCTTAAAAAAGAGAAGCAAAAAGAAAATATTAGTAACATTCTTAAAGAAGCTCATCCACAATTTAAGAAGAAAGAAACTCACTCACTGGTAATTCCCAAAATCTAAAGAAAGCCAGTCCTAAAAAAGAGAAGCAAAGAGAACATTAGTAACGTTTTTAAAAAAGCCTACCCTAACCTAAGAAGAAGGGAATTTATTTACTAGTAAGTTCCTAAGGCAGTTTTTATAAATAATATAAAAAAAAAATTAAATATATAAAATAAAATAAAAAAATTAAAAATGAAAATTAAAATTTGAAAAAAAAAAATAAATAAAATAAAATAAAACGAAAAAAAAAAAAATATTTAATAAATTAAAAAAAAACAATTAATAAATAATATAAAAAAAAAAATTAACTGGTTTTAATTAACCTGAAAAAGGAATCACTAATGTCATGAAGGCGAGAAAAAAATAGTAGTAAACTGAATATAGTAAGATTTGCCTTATGTTAGGGCTGCTCATAGTTTTTCTAGAATATTAACAATTTCTAAAAGAGGAGGAAATAATATTAAAAAATTATTAAAAAAATAATAATAAAAACTAGGGTTGAAAAATAATTAAATATTTCAAAGGGGTAGAGGGAAAAATAAAAATAAAATAAAATAAAAAAAGTGGGATGTAGGAATTAAAAATTAAATAAAAAAAAAGAATTAATTAAAAGAAAAAAAAAGAAAAATAAATCAATTGATTTAAAACATATCAGTTTATTTATCTTTAAAAAGTAAGACTTACATACATAAAATCAGATCAATCTTTTTTCATTAATAATTGGTTGGTTTAATAGTCTTTTTCTTATGGATTGGGTTATTATTATTTTTTTCTTTCTTTAATATAGGTTAGTCTTAAGAATTAAATTTGTTAATTAAGTTGATTAAATGATTAATAATTAATTTATACCTTTTTTATATAACTAATTATTTTTTTTTAGAATTTCAGGCTGCTGTGGTATTAGTTCAGTAAGAGTATTTAGAAATTATTAATTATTTTTTTCTAAAATTTCAGGCTATCACGATATCAGTAGCATAATTACAAATTTCTTTACATTATAATTTAGTTAAAAAAGTGTGTATTCTTTTTGTGAACTTTAAAAGTAGTATATTTCTAAAGTAATAACACAATTTTATTTTAAAGTAAAACATCAACCTTTTATTAAAAAATCAAGTCACATTATTTAAATTTTATTGAAAATCTAAAAATCTTGATTACAATATAAAATTTGTTGATTAAACAAATTTAATATTGTTTCTAATCTATAATCTAGATTTTTTAGATTATCAATGATTTTTGAACATATAATAATTTAGTGTTACTTACCTTAAATAATATTTTAATAATGTCATTATTTCTGATATTAAATTAGAATAATAAAATTTAGATAATTTTTGCAAAATTTTAGTTAAAAATCATATAAATTTAAAAAAAAATTGTTAATTATCCAGAAAATTTTTATATAGAATAACTGGTGATAAAACTAAGGATAAATCAGAAGTGAATCTAGGGTGATTATCTGAATATTATCATTGAAAATTGTATTTCTTTTGGAAATAAAAAAATTGAGATCATGTAATTTTAACAATTTTATCAAAATTATAATTTTTAAATAATTTTGTAAATTGGATTATACATAATGCTTAAATTAGAATTACCATTACAATTTGCAATTATTAGATAATTTTGATTAAATAAAATTACTCATTATATGCAAAATATTTTAAATCTCTGACATATGTCGATATAATTTTATATAAATTTATAAGTATTTTTTTCTTTTTCTTTAATTGTTAAAAAATTAAATTTAATAATCTTTAAATTTTTAATTTATCAAAAATGCCAAACACAATCAATTAGGATAATAATAAAGTTAAATTATTGATCAATAAAAGAAAAAACAGAAACGAAGAATATTGGTTTAATCTTAGAAGATCAAAATTACCTTTTTGGAAGATATTGCAGAAAAGATCAAAGAAGAATTTAATATGAATGTTATACTAGCATAATGTTAAGTAAAGTTTAAAAGGATGATTAAAATTGTAAAATAAGTAAAATTCTGATTAAGAAAGTAAATGATCTAATTATATAAAATAAAAATTATAAACAATCAATATTTTTAGTTATTTAAACTTTATGTAAAAGGAAATTCAAAAGGAAGATAGAGTAAAATAATGAAAAATATGAAAAATAATTTAAAATTCCATTTTGGAATAAATCTGATAAGTAATTAAAAATGTATTCTGTTTAATATTTATTTTAAAATTTAGTTAAATTCAAATTTTTTATTTTTTAGCTTCTTAAATAAAAGAAAGAAGGTAATTTGAATTGGCATACCGTAAGATTTGTTATTTAAGTTTCAAATATTTTAAACTTATTTTAACCTAAATTTTAATATTTACTTTACTAGAAAATTTAAATACTTCTCATTCTTTTAATCCTTCTTCTTTATGAAGATTCACATTACCACAAAGATTTATCTCTCCACCTTTACTATCTAATATCAAAATACTATCACAAACTGAAAACCCTTTCACATAATTCTTTTTTTTAAAATCTAATTATCAATTCAACTATTACCATTTTTTTTTTTAAAAATAAACTTTTAACTCACTCTCTCCAAATATTATCATTCCTTTTTCTTTTTCTATTTCCTTCTTTAATTTCACATTCAGTTTTTTTTTATAGTTTTTTTTTCTGATTTCTGCTAAAAAAAAAAATTTTTTTTTTCTAAATAAAACTTGCTACTCTATATGGTGTTTAGGATCAACAGACATAGGTTAATCTATATTTGACCAAGAGTAAGCATACTTTAACATTATAAATTTATGAATATATGTAAAATGAAGAAAAAAACTATACAATTTCTAATTATTAATCTAATCAAAAACTAATAATATTGATTAGTATAGTCAATATATATTTAATAAAAAATGTATTAAAAAAATTCTTTGTAATATTACAAAGTTTTTTGATGTTCTTTTTTTTATAATAAATTTTCACGTAACTATATAATTATAAACGATATTTTTAATATAAGATTTTTTGAAATAAGGGTGATAGTAATTATAGGTAGAATGTAACTATAAATAGTAGGATTTATATAATAAAAATTTGGGATATCTAACTAGAGTGACTATATAGAATAATGTAACTATAATAGAGGTGACTATAATAGAAATTGACTATAAATCAAAATTAAAATAATAATTAACTTATTAGTTAAAATAAATATCAGAAAAATTACATTTATTATTATTAAAAAATATAAGATGATATTATGAATAAAAATTATGAATAAAAGTAAAAAGTAATTTTTATTGATTCTATTGATGTTTAAGATAATTAATTATAAAAATTTTTATTTTAATCTACAAATATTAGTTATCTATTTAAAAATAAAAACTTTTTATATAATTTTACTATATCTTTTTGTAAGTTATTTAATGCTATATAAAGTAATAAAAAATATTTTAAAGTTTTAAAATTTTGATTATTTAATTAATGTTTATTATTTTTAGGCTTAAAAGGTATAAAGAAATAAAATTATTAAAGATAAGTAAAGAATAAAACATTTTATTCATATTAAATAAAAGAAATAAATAATAATTATATAACAAATAATAAGTAATAATTATACTATTATTGTTGACATCAAAGAATCATTAAAAGTAAATAAAAAATAGAAGCATTAACACAATTGCAGAATACTTAAAAAATAAATTGTATTTAAAAATAAACAATAGAAGCTTTTATATTCAAAATACTTAACAATTAATTTTTATTAAAAAATATTAATATTGAATAATAAAAGATTAAAAAAAAAGTTGTGATGTTTGATAAGTTAAAATTTTGAATTTTGAATTTGAAACTAAAATTATTATTAGAAAAATTCAGATAAATAACTTTAAAACTTTAAAATTAATATATTAAATCTATTGTAAAATTAAATAAACAAAGTATTTTTATATGAAGATATTTTACTTATTTAGATTAATTCAAGAAAGGACTTGATAAAGAACTTTATTATCAAATCTTATAACTTAAATTTTTAAACTATTATATTTTAATAGGATAATAATCTTAAATATGTGATAAAACTTACTTAAAATGATTTGTAAATAATAATATTAAATTTTTTTTGATCTCAATAATCTCTAGATCTCAATTCAATTAAATATTTATAGAACAATATGAATTAACAACTTAAAAATATGA
This sequence comes from Funneliformis mosseae, assembly GCA_910592005.1. NCBI lineage: Eukaryota > Fungi > Glomeromycota > Glomeromycetes > Glomerales > Glomeraceae > Funneliformis > Funneliformis mosseae. The sequence goes on from CAJVPP010000592.1 coordinate 15,798, forward strand.
ATATTAAAATAAAAATAAAGTTCTTTAGAAATGTATTAAAAATTTAAAATAAAATCTCATTAAATATATATTAATATAATATCAGAAAGAATCAGTAATATTTTAAAAGTAAAAGAAGAGTATATAAGATAGTAGAAATGATAATTTATTTTTATTTTTAATATTTTTTTTTTAGTTATTAATTAGTTATTAAATAACTTTTAAATAAGATTAAATGAAATAATAAATTCATAAAAATAAAATTTATTTTTTTATTTCTATTAAATTCTTTTAATTTTTGCTATTTTTAATAATAAAATTTTTATTATTTAATCATTAATTTCATTTTTAACAAATAGATATTATTTTTATTAGAAAAAATAAAAATATAGTATTATCTAAACCAAATTTCTTATGAATAATCTCAAAATCATTTTTTTTATATTATCAGGATCTAAAGTAAGAATTTAAATATTATAATTAAATGTAATATTTATGATATTCTTTTAATTCTTGATTATCATTATTAATAAAAAAATATTTAGAAATTGTTTAAAAATTTATATATTTTAACTTTATTAAGAGAGAATAGAAAACCTTCTTTTTTTTTATTAAAAAAGTAAGTTTAAAAATTATTTCTTCAATAACTCTTCTTTTTTAAATACTTAAATAAATCTGCTAGAATAATAGTAAAGGGTCAATTAGATAAATAATCTCAATTACCCATATTTTTCTTTATACTTTTCATTATTTCTAATTTTCTTTTTTAATCTAAAACACTTTTTTTGATAATTTTTAAAACTTTTAAGAGTTTTTTAATTAACTTACTTTTTTAGTTATCTTTCTGCATTCTACTAGGACTTTTACAATTTCTTTTTTACTTAAAATCTTAAAAGGAAATAGTTTTATTAGAAATATCATAAAAAGCTGATGATTATTAGTTTTATAACATTATTTATATTGCAAATAATTTTAATTTTTTACCTTTTTGTTAGCTAATTTATTTGAATAAAAAATATAAAAAGTTATAATATTATAATTTATAATATTATATTTATATAATTAGTTCAGAAAACTTACACAATAGTTATTAATTATACAAAAAGTTATAGTTAAGAAATCAAAAAAATTTATACAGTGTAATTGCTTATTATTTATTTAATATTATTAGCATTTAATTTTTTTAAATTTAGTATTATATATATAGTATTTGTAAATATTTATTAATATGCAATTTTATACTTAAATTAACTTTTTTATTTATTTGTTTTATAATATCAAATTAAATTTTCTAAAAGAAAATTGTTAATTAAAATAAAATAATCATATACAGCATCTCTTATTAATTCAAAAATATATTAAATTATCATTTAAATTACAAACTTATTATTAGAGAATAAAAGTAATATATCTAGCAATTTTCTTTATATTTACTTGTTCTATATTTTTACTATTAAGTTCATATTGATGTAAATCAGATATTTCTATTATTAGATCTTTTAGAGAGTCAGTCTATTGAATAAATTACTATTATAATACATTTATTACAATTCTATATATAAGAACTAAAATATCATCATCATCATCATCATCTATTTTATTTATCTTATGCTTTTTTGTTAATGCTTATAAAAAAAATAAGTTATACATAAAATAATAATAAAAATAATAAATAATAGTATAAGATAAATATTTTGACTTCTACAGCACTGCATATTTGCATAATGTTCTGAGCAATTTTTTTCTTAAAATCTTCTTTATTAACTTCTGTAACTAATGCAATTTATATTCATAATATAAATAGTATAATTAATAGAACTATAGCATAAGTTCTATTAAGCCATTCTTTAACTTTGAGCTTAAGATTTTCTTCTATTAATTAGATATGATTTACAGTTATAGTTATAAAAGCAGAAATGCATTTTTAGCAAGTTAATTTATTACAAGCAATATAATTGAAAGTATTTTTTTTTTCTCAAGCTTATCAATAAGTAATTTAAGTTTCTCCTTAGTAATTTTAGGATCTAAGCTTTAAAGGTTATCTGTGATACAGTAATTATATGAGAAACTATAAATAATAGTAATATTCTCAAATAAAAAAAATATACTTTTTTAAATTTACGAATGTCACCTATAAAAGATCTATTTTGATATAAAACTTTCTTGAGAACTATGCTTATTTCTCAGTTACTATATGTTTTCTTATCTATAAAAGAAAAAAATAGATGAGAATTCATATAACTGTTATTTCTAATCTAATTTAATAATTTGTCAGCCTTTAACTTAAATAAAAAGACTGATTGCATATTTATTACTATCTTTTAAAGATTGAATATTTTACTAGTTTATTAAATGCAAATTTATTCTTGATCTTTTTTTCTTTATTTTTCTTTTATTTTGACTATATACAAAAAAAATATTAAAATTTATCTAAATTCAAAATTTTCTATTTCATTTCAGCTTCATAATATATAATGTACTAAAGACTACTATTATATAAAAACTTTTCTTTATATTAAGGCATAAATAAATTATAGTGAATAATAATTATAGATAAAAGAAAAACAATTAGCATGACATATACAGTAGGTGTAATAAAATATTTAGAAAATTACCTTGAAAGTTAGATAATAGATAATGTATAATAAGAGAATCTGTATTAGTTGTATTCAAAGTATTAATAAGGATATCTGAATGATATGATTACTGTATCTAAAGAATTTGAGACTATCTGGATTAGAGTTTTTCTATAAAGTTCAAGGCTGATATCAACTAAAATAGTAGAATTAATCTTTAATGGTATCCTTTTAATAAGAAATTTTATAGAATTTAGTTTGCTCTTAATATGAATCTACAGCATTATAGTTTTCATATTTAATATATTTAATTTATAAAGGATTACAAAAGAATCTTATAGCTGTTTATAACTTTAATTAATACAAATCTAAATTATAATCATATAAAATTTATGATTTTCTAGTGCTTGATAAGTCTAAAATGTAAAAATATCTATTAAAAAAAAGCTCAAAACCTTTTTAATTTTTTTCATTTTAGATATAATTAATTTTACAGTATTTATTTATATTTATTTAATTTCTTATCATAATATATCTGTTAAATACTTAATAAATATTTATAGTATTAGCACTATTGTATCTCAATATATTGATATCTGAAATGCGTATTTAGAATATCTTAAATTAGAATATATAATTGGAATATCTCAAATGCAAAGATCGTTTAAAATATTTGCTTATCTTAAATGCGTATTTCAGATATTCTAGATGCATATTTTAGATATCCTAAATATGTATTTTAGATAATGTCTCAAATGTACATTTCAGATAATATTCTAAATGCCCATTTTGAATATTACAAATGAGCATTTAAGATATTTCAAAAGTTTAATTAAGACTCATTTTAAATTATCTTAAATGATCACTAATGATTTGAGTTTATTAAATGATAGACTTGTAATTTATATTTTATTTATATTTTATATTTATATTTATAAAACTTCATTTTATTTAAATTGTAAATAAAAATGTAATTAAACTTTATATTAGTATTTGGATATTCAAAATATGCATTTAGGATATATCTAAAATGCACATTTGAAATATTTGAAATATGCAATTAAAACATACCTAAAATGTTCATTTGGAATATTGTTTGAAATTTGCATTTAAGATGTCTGAAATGTGCATTTAAAATAAATGTGTATTTGGAATAAGTGAATATTTTAAACAATTTTTGCATTTGGAATATTCTAATTATATATTTTAGATATTAATGCATTTGAAGTATAATAGCATGCATTTACAAAGACTAAATAAAAATATTCAATGATTTATAAAACTTTAAATTGGTAATTATCAGTTAAATATCAGCAATTATTATCTTTTTCACTTTGAGAAAAATTCCATGTGAATTAGAAAAGATTATGAATTCTGAAATTATAATTAATAAGCCATTTATAAAAATCAGCATGATTGACTGATGTAAAATATATTGTTTTAATAAAAAAGCAAAAAAACTGTAACTTTGTTTCATTTTTTACAAGAATGCAACAAATTAACCATGATTATACTATTAAGAAAAAATATACCTTTAAGTTATTTTTTAAAATAAATAGTATAATAAATTTATAATAGTCAAAATCTTAAAATGATCTTTCTTCAAAAAGTTTAAAATTTATCATCATTATTTTTATGACGAGAATGATATGCCTGTTACTGAAAAGTAGAAACACTTTTTGGACTATATACAGTAGCGCTCAAAAGTATTGAATTACCTGAATACAAATTTTAAAATGGCATTTTCTTGTGATTTAGACGGCACAGTGTTATATAAATTATTTATTAGACTTATCATAACTAAGTCTATTCAATATATGAAAATCAGTTTATAGTAATGAGATAAATTTTTAAAAAATATTTATTTTTGAACAATTAGACGATCCTTTTTTTTTAATTGTTTTTTATTAAACTTTTTAATTATATAAAAAAAATCAAAAATCTAACCAACTTATTAAAAATTTTGGTAAATAATTATTTACCATTTTGTATAGCCGCCATTAGCTCTAATTATATTATTTATACGAGTTAGCATAGTATCAACCAACTTTTTATATATATCACATCCCAACTCAATCCAAATTTTTTGAATTGCATCTCATAACTGATCCTGTGTTCTAACAGGTGTTTTAAGCTGCCCCAGACGACAATCCATTTCATTTCAAAGGTATTCTATGAGATTTAAGTCAGGGGATTGTGCTGCCAATCAAAAACTTTAATCTCATTATCTTCAAACCATTGATGTGCAGTGTGTTTAGGATCATTATCCTGTTTGAAAAATAATATTTTCTTTATCCATTCCATGCTACGCGATAGTTCCCAATAGGTCTTTCTTTAAAATTTGGTAATATAAATCACCATTCATATGTCCATAAATTCGGCATATGTTACCAACCCCATCAGATGTAAAATATCCTCACACCATAATATTACCCCATCCAAATTTGACCGTTAGTTTAACATGATGATTGTATAATGATTCTCCTGGCTTTTTCTAACAATACTCTCTACCATCTGATCCATAAATCATAAATTTTGACTCATCTGACCAAACCACTTTACTCCAATCTTCAACTGTCTATAACTTGTATTTTTTTTGCAAATTTCATCCTTGCGATTCTGTGTTTTTCAAAAAGATGGTTTTTTGCACTTAACCCTTGCACTCATTCCATTTCTATGTAAGGTTCTCTTTACTGTACATTCATTAACTTCAATTTGTTCTTCTATTTTTAATTTTTTTTGAATTACAACAGCATTGCTACATCCACCTGTTGTAATTAATCTCAAAACTTTTCGTTCATATCAACCAGTTAAGAGTTGCGGACGCCCAGATTTAGATTTGTCTTTATTGTTACCAGTTTTATCTTTATGTTGCTTGGTTCTTAAAACAGTTGATTGAGAAACATTTTCCTTGTCTGCTATATAGCGGGAGGGAAAACCTTCATCAAATAAGACACAAATCCTAGCTCTTTTTTCAACAGAAAGATAAACCATAGATTATTTTATAAAATTGCAAAGTGGCGAAAAATGCCACAAGGCATCTTTTTTATATGTGTCGCATAGTTGTTTTGAAGCAAAAAAAAATCGCGTAATAAGTGTTGATATTTATTTCTTAAATCGATCAAAAGAAATGCATCGCCACTTTGGCGAAAGATTCATAACAAAAAAAAAAAAAATATTCTTAAAAAAAAGATGAAAGAGATTGATAAAGATTAAGGTATGACGAACTCTATATTTAAGTTTTGTAACACTGTGCCTTTTAAATTACAAGATATTTCCATTTTAAATTTTGTATTCGGGTGATGCAATACTTTTGATCGCCACTGTATGTATACATTATTTATTTTTTTATTTTATTTTTTTTTTTTTGAATACATGCCGCAAGATTAATGATTCAAATACAATAAATTTGTAGATTGAATTAATTTTCAAACGAAGACATAAATAAACTTTAGATGTTATAATTCATACTTGTAATCATTAACTGATATATTTACTTAATTGCAAAATAAAAAATTAATTATTTTTCGACATTAATATTATCCTTAAAGTTCGGAGTTTAATTAGTCGACGGTTCAAGTTCGAATATGTTCTAAACCCGACCCGACTCGACCCTTACGGAGCACTATCTGCAAAATAGGCAATAAGCCGTATTTGTTTCTTATGATTCTCATATCCACTTCTTCGTCTTATTACATACAGTCTGCCTCGATATACCATATTCGATATACAGATATAAATTAAAATTTTGATATAACGATAATATTTTATTTCTCATATCCTGCACTAGGCAAGCTAGTTACAAATTTCTAAATATAAAGGATCAAATCAATGGGCCATAGATTTCTAGAAATAAGAACCATCAATTAGAATTATAGGGTTGGTACAGTACATAGGCATCCCAACCAAGATCATCCAAAAAAATACAAAACATTCAGGACCTTATGAGATAGGTACTATATATACTTGTAAATTACGTTTCCCGTTCATTTGCACCCTCGGTTTCGTACATGTACTAGGTATTCTAACACTTCATATCTTCGAAAGAAAAGGTGGTAAAAACTAAAGAACTGAATAATATTTATTCTTATTTTTTTTTTTCTCTCTATTTAACCGACGATCATTTTACCTACACTTACAATTACTTTGCCGATACGATAAAAAAAAGCTCGGTATAGAATTATAAACTTTTTTTTCGGATCAGTGTCCGAATATAGCGTCCGACTCCTTATCTCGGCCGTCCCGTGACTAGCATTATTAGGCCGGGCAAAAAAATTTTTTAGATTCTCATGATTTTTTTTTATAGTAAATTTTTTATCACGCGACTTATATAATGAAAAATCGTAATAGCATATACTTTATTATAAAAAAATTTAACATACTATTTTCGTGATTTTTTTGTTATTTGAAACTTGATATTCTTAGCACGTTTTTTTTGTCCAGAAACTGTCATATAACACTCACTACAATAATAGTAATATCCTTCATTTACCTTAATATTTGCGTAATACAAAACATAATATAAAATACATATAAAAAAAATTTATATATATATAAAAAAAAAACCGGGTGACCGTGTCAATTTTAAAATTTTATGTCACGAGAATTTTTTTTGCCCGGCCTTACGGAAAGTGAGTGGGTCCGTGTATCGGTCTAAAAAGCAATTTGTACTCGTATTTTTTTTGTACATTTTCAAATCTCAATTTCCAATTTGCCTCAATTTAAATTGGAGCAATGGTCAACTTTAGGGAATTGAATTTATAGTTGCTAACGTCATGATTTTACATCAATAATAAAGGTGGTTCGATGTCTAGTGACCTGGAATAAATAAGATTGTCGCACAAACAATTCATATTATTAGTTGTGAAAAGGCCGTATGTAAAGAAATGTAATATTAACAATATAGATTGGAATGGTATAGGCCAAAACCTCCATCGATCTTTTAAATGTGCTATTGAAATCGAGTTACGAACATAGTTAATTATACGGTATGATCCGTAACGTGATTTCAATAGCAAACCTCCTATTTTCAATTTCTTCTGCCTTTACAAAACCTCAAATAAAATTGCTCAGCTTAATTTATTTTGATCCTTCAACATACCATACCATATTGGACCTTTACAATAAAAAGCGGTAAAAACCAAATTTACTTTATGTCAAATATCCGGAATTAGACTTTGTCTCGCCACTCCATATAACTTTACTCTAATCATCGAATCTTCAAATACGATCTTTTTAGAGAATTCATATCATGGCTTTTTAATTTTAGATTTTAATTCGTTTCCTAAATGCATGTCGAACAGTTGTAGAGAAATCTTCAATTCATACTAAGTGAAGTTTTTTTTTGAACTTATGTAGCGGTTGAACATTCAACGCTTATAATATACATAACGGTCCAACGTTCCGTACATGTATACTGTGTTAATTAACATTGTTAAGGTCTTTAGTTTCTGATAGTGCTTCGAATCGATCCGGGTCATTCGACCCGACTCGAGATTAATTCGAGTCGGGTTATCATTATTATGACACGAGTCCTAATTTAATAAAACCCATCGGGTCGGGTCATGGTTTTGTTCGACCCGGATGATCCGATTATTTTTCGTTTTACGTTATGCGACTTCTATATGTTAAGTAATATTAAAATAGAATGAATTTTAAAAGATAAAAAATATAGGGAAAATAAAAGTCATTATTGCGACGTAGTCGGCAATCATAATGGAATAGTTTCAAAAACAAAATTTGTCTTAAATGAGAGTAGTATAAACAAAGAATTTGATCAAATTAGCGATACAATCTTACAATTTAATATCTCGTAAAATTAACGAGACATTTTATTAACGTTAAAGAACTAAATATGTATAGCGAGACATAATTCTTGACTTATAATTTTGCTCAGCGTAAGCAGGGCGTGTGGTACTCGTAAATCTTTTCAAATATGCTCTATTTTTAAAGAATATACAAAGAGGAGAATCTTAGTATTAAAGAATTTCTCCGCTATCATCTTCCAATGAAGTTTTTCAACACCAATAGAACCGTTTTCAGCCTCTTCAAATTATAAAAGTAGATAAAATCATTCTATTACAGCATTATCCTCGACTACCGACATTATAGATTAAGAAGCAATTGAGTAATTCAAAATTTGAAATAAATATGTATAACGATAAGCTAACCGATTTCTTTATTATATAATGTAATTACATTAGGATTCAATTGTCATTCACAAATAAAGATGCATTTTCAGCAAGCTAGCGTAAGAAATCCTTGTTAATAAGATATAATAGTATGAATCAAAAATCTCATATTTTGTTGGAGGGGTGATTTTAATATCTTACTATTTTAGTCGATCCCGAATTGGTGTTTAATACCATTCGCAAATTTACAAATTTATTTTTATTTTGTCAAACAAAAAGGTTTTTAGTTAGATTATCCACAAATTGTGAACAATAGCTAAAGCATCACGAATATCAACGTACTCAATCATATAAAAAAATAAAAAAAAAATATAACCTTTACCTCCTGTATAAAAAAATGTGAGTTGTGTAACATGTATTTTCATTAGATCGAAGAAACATATCGTAACCAATTTCCTTTTTTGGCTTAGAATCAATTTTTAACTTTGTCACAGAAACAGCCATATGACATACCATCTTAGCAGTTGACACTCCCGTATGTAATACAATCGGGCTTGCATCGGGTTTCATTATGATTTATCCTTAGTTTGTGACCGCGGGTTGTTAACTTTGTTTTTAATTTTTGCTTTTTTCGATTACTTTTTCACGATGGATTGGTAGGTTGAAGATTAATAAATTACCAGATATTACTATTAATTCACTGGATGCTTTTGTATTTGAGCCCGCAGGTTATTGCTAGTTTTCTTATAAAAAAAAAAAAAATTGCCTCTTCCAACTCATTAGTTCCAAAAATGTTATAATGGTCGGTAAACTTCAAATCATTAATAAGCGTATGATTAATTGATATCATTATTATCCATTTTAATCATTATTATTTATTTTTTATTATTAATGAGAGGTCAGCATTTTGTGGTAACCCAACGCTTGGCGTAAAGATTGTAATTGTAGTTTGCATGTGATTGATGCATAAATTTTCTATTTAAGATTATTCAAACGAACGTTTGTTTGACAGATCAGATAAGTAATAAAGTTGTAAAATTACGAAGGTATGAAACACCATAAATAGAAAAACTTTAATTTTTTTTTTCAGACATTAATGAGGCTGCACAAAGCATGAAAGCATGACGCCAATAATGACTTACTATAATTGTGTTGAACCTTAATGAAATAGTAAAGTTGCTTTAATAAATCATCAATTTCTGAAATCAATTCACGTTCCTGATTCTGTTAATCGTAAGACCTCCTGAATAACTATTTAAACAAACTATTTTTTACGTTTCTAACTCACTCACTCTCTTCCTTTTGTAATTATTTTCTCGAAAATGAGAATCAAGAGAGAATGGATAGACTCATCTAGTGGAGAAAACCTATTACCAAATCTTGAGTATTGGCTAAAGATCACTAAACCAACTTATCTTAGTTACTTAAAGCATCGTAACAGAACAGAATAGGTATGGAAATTGCCTTTTGTTTAAACTTATTGTATACGCTCTGAACACAATTAAAATCGCTTGTTCAACAAATTTTTCTGGCGGAATGTAGGCGTTCAATAAAGAAAGTGTACTCTCAATACATAAAAGAATTAGAAGTACTTAAAGCAAATTATACATCTGGGTACTACTCGGGATTTTTAAAGGGCCTTAGATAAAGCAAGGGTATGTGCTGAATACTGAAAACAATTTACGTCAGTACAAGCAATCATTTGGGAGGATTGCTATTTAAAACACATTACGGATCATATGATTTACTATATTCGTAACTCGATTTTAATAGAAACCCTCCCATTTGTGTTCCCCTCTGAATAGAATTGTTGTGATAAAATAATTCTTTTAAATGTATCTTCAGCAAATTAATTTTACTATTCTTTTTGACCATACCATAACTAACCTTTCATTTTTAGGTTCAAAAAACATTCCCACAAGTTGAAAAATATTTTGAATCAAAGGATATTATTGATGATAAAGACGAAAAAAGTATCATTGAGGAAATTTTGGTAATTATATGTAGTTATTGATGCATTATATGAGATAATTATCTATAAATCTGATTGTTAACACAATTACAGAATCTTTCTACGTTAGAAACAGAAATCTCAGGTGAATCTTTCAAAAAGAATCGTGAAATAGAAGACGATCAAATGGTAGCAGTGTGTATGCGCATTCTTCTTGTAAATGTACAAAATAGGGAATGTATTTATAGTATTATTTCTATAGGACCTGTCACTAAAGATTTGTTTGAATCTGAATTTCACTGTTCTGACAATATGATGTCGATCTGTCAATACCACAATGAAATCTGCCCAAATGGTCCTCTGATTGATTTGAGGTCCAAATCAAATTTTACAAAGCAACTCCCTTCAAACATTCTTGCAATTTATCTTAATGATCTCGATGACAGGATCAAAAGTTTGATTCCATCCAACATTCACAACTTTTTAACTAAATTTTTCAGTCAGAATTTAATGGGCAGTGATTGGAATGATAAGATTGATGATCTACAATGGATAAAAATGATCATTTAATGGTTTCAACAATACGAATCTTACGTAGGACTTTACCAATTTTGTAAGTACATACATTTTCCTACAAATTATTGAATTAGTTACGGCATTTATATAACTTTTATAGTATTTTGGAATTTTCACTAGTCCTCTTTTTAATTTGACTGCCTTAAAAAGAACGCATTAAAATGAATTTGTGCACCCATATTTGCAAGTCAGCCTAACATATCATCTATAAGTTACGAGTTCGGAGAGATAACTATGAATAACGATTTACAGAAATAAGCAGATGGTTTAGGATATTTAGACAAATATCAATTAGTTTATATGGAAGGTTTGAAGCCAAACAACAAAGATGAGAAAGTGATTGCAGATGCTTCGAAATCCTCCAAAAACCTACAAAACATTTTTTTAAGCATGGTCAATGATAATGTGAAGTACAGAATACGACTACCCAAATCTCTGGCCATCTTTGGTGGTCAAAGTTTTCTAAACCGAATTCATTTGCAATTTATGGATTACTGTGGTATGTCATTTATTTTTTCAGTATTAGTTACTCATTATATTGACTAATGATATTCTAATCTTAGGAGGAGGAAAATACCACCTTAATGAAGTAGACAACGCCAAACTACCACGCGACTTTACAGAGATGGGGGATTTCATATTCTTTTACGAATGTATTATAAAGTGGCTGTAAGTCTCTTTTTATTACAATAAATTACTTACATTAACATTATTAATATTAAATTCCGAATTTAGTTGCTAGCTCGAGAAGTTAAAGAAGCTTTTGAGGAATATGAGCAAAACACTGAAGATGCTTTATCATTTGTGAATGACAAATGAAATAAAAAAGCGAATCCTTTTTTTTTTTTTAAAAAAAAAAAAATTTATATATTTTTTCAATTAATTTATTGTTTTAAATACTGTGAAATTTTAACGATCATTTCGTTTATTTGATTATTTTCTAATTATGCTTCTTTATATATGAACATTTTTATTTGTATTTACCATTTAATATATTTTAGCACTAAGGACTATGGTTTATATACTTAATTCATTGCTTTTTCAGTTCTTCAAATATTTTATTATTACCCTTTCTTTTACATTTGGTATTAGGACATTGGACAGGTAATTTTTTTTTTAATATGATACGCCATTTTGCGCAGTAAACGCAAAGCATTTTGCGAAAATTACAAATAAATTAGTATTTAAAAATTCGTTTTTTTAATAAATTACTTCGTTCATTCAGAATTTCTTATAACATTTAATTTAAAGTAAATTATTATATTATTTGTTTTATTCGCTAAATAAAATAACAAATATTGAGAGGACATTCGTATTGACAAATATTACATAACAATCAATATTTAAATTGAAAATCAAGAATTATTATGCAATCAGAAAATCAGAATAACTTTTATGGCGTTATCCAAATATCTTTACTATTATAAAATTTAAAGTTTGTGATTTGGTCCAATTAGCCGAAATTCAAAAAATTCTCTTGATGATAAAAGAAACTTTTCAAAAATTATTTTCGCTGTCAAAATGTTGCTTAACAATAACGTAATCTGATATAACAATGTAATCACTTATTATATATACAGTAACTGTTTAGATCAAAGAACTCCTTTAAAAATAAATATCAACTTTAATGAAATAAAAGTATGGACGCAGTTAAAGATATAAAGTAAATTCAAAGAATTACGAGAACAACAAGATGATTCAAATAAATCTGAAATTTATTAAACTACCAATATAGGATAAAAATTAATCCAGATGAAAAATCCATATATCAACAGTATCGATTATTTGCGAAAAGAGGAATATTGTAGCACATAACAACATAGGACGTTGTTTTCAAAATGATAAATGAATACAAAGATGAGAGAAAGGCTTTTAAATAGTATTTGAAATCTGTTGAAAATAGATATTTGAATTGTCAAAATAATTGGAATGTTACGAATATGAAATTGGAATGAATATAAATGAAGAAAAAGCTTTTGAATGGTATTTGTAATCAGCTTACAAATAGAAATTCCAATGGTCAAAATAATTTAGGACATTATTACAAATATGGAGTTGGAACAGATAAGGATGAAAAGAAACCGCTGAAAATGGAAATCCTGGTGGTCAAAATAGTTTGAGACGTTTTTTGAATATGAAATTGAAAAAATATAAAGATGAAAAAAAAGCATTTGAACGATATTTGAAATACTAATTCTGATGGTCAAGTTATTGTATTTGGAAAAAAAAAATAAGGAGA
>CAJVPP010000593.1:0-29238 GCA_910592005.1 Funneliformis mosseae
GATAGCGTTCTGCAAGGTCCCGCTTGTCGCCACGATTATATTTGCGTAGACTAGACGACTCCCTGTGATAGCGTTCTGCAAGGTCCCGCTTGTCGCCACGATTATATTTGCGTAGACTAGACGACTCCCTGTGATAGCGTTCTACAAGGTCCCGCTTGTCGCCGGCACGATTATATTTGCGTCGATTAGACGACTCCCTGTGATAGCGTTCTACAAGGTCCCGCTTGTGGTCGCCACGATGAAGTTTGCGTAGTTGGGACGACTCACTAAAATAACGCGGTTCGAGTTCAGTTTTTCCAGAAATGCCATCATCAGAAAAACGTGGATAAACATCATTAGATTCGTGAGCAGAAATTGAGGTAGAGGCGTCAGCTAGAAATGGACCAACCACTCCGGTTGTCAAGAGAACACTCAACAGGAAAAAGTTTTTAAGATGCATTCTCGAATTTTATTTTGATCGTTTCAATAATATTATTGTTGGAAAAGGGAAGGTGGTCAACGATGATTTATGTAATTAAGGAAGGAGGAAAGAAAGGAAGAAAAGGAAGTTAAGTAACAGAAAGATTTTCCGTTTAAATGGTGGAATACGAAGTTGATTCATGGCAATATCTCAACCTTATATATAAAAAAAAATAATAATTTCTGAACGTATAATATAATAAAAAGTCTACATTGTAGAAAGATGGCAACATAGCAATTTTAAAATGTTGACAGGTAATTAATTATTCTCAATAAAACTTTATTTCGATTATTGTTTATTTATTGTAATTAACGTATTTTTAATTACGAATAATTATTTAATCCCCCTTGTTAACCTCTTCCATTCGAGATATCTTTACAATAATAACTTTTGAAGTCCAATTTTGGAAATTATTATATTCCTACTAGGATCATTGTAAAATCGACCTTTTGTTTCCCTCAATTGTTTTACATCCCACATCCCCGATCAATTTATTAATTAATCAATCAAGCTAATTATCTCCGTGTGACAAACATTTACATAATGTACACACATCACATGTGCATTATGTCGATAGTTTTACACATTTATGGATTCCACGCGTAATAATGTGATCTGGGAAGGTAAATATAGAAAAGTCCAAAAAAACAAAAAAAAAGGTTAAATTTAATCGCACCACAATCATTTTAAAGTTTTAATTGGACCACATCGCGCAGAGATTGAAACAACTTTTCACCAAATAAAATAAACCTTTTCTTTGACCTCGGATAATTTTCCTGATCTGTTTTATCCCATTTTTGGAAAGACTAGTACAAATTAGAGAATGTCATTTAACGATTAGAGTAACAAGACAAATAAGTTTTCAAAAAAAAAGAATTTGGGGTTTTTGATCGGCAATTACAAATTTTTATTGTTAATCATTTATGGAAACATGAACAAGTTGCATAGATTAAGTGCATATAATAACATTAACTAATGAATTTACACAATGTGATAAACCACGTGAATTAGGAGAACTAATGATTCGACAAAATTTTTTATTGAATGTTCATTAAGGATTTATTTATCATGAAAGATCCAACAATAAATTTCATAAGACTAAAATAAAAATTGAGATTTGAAAAAAAAAAAAGAGGAAAGGGAAAATAAATTTTGAAAAAAAAAAATTTTATACGATTATTTTAATTTTGTTTTATGTTAAACAATTATTTTATCTCTGTGCAGCTTTCTTTTCACCAATTTCTGCTTCTTTTTTAGGATCCAAGGATTCTCCGGTACGTTGTTCGTGTAATTCTGCCAATTTCTCGGCCGCATGTTCACTTGAAAAAATTTGAACACGTATATTAATGTGGGAAAAAATGCCACCAAATTCACCAAAAAGGAATTATTATCATTATATAAAATCTGAATTTATTTATTTACCGTCCTTCTGCAGTATTGCTCGGGTTATGGGCTGCGGCTTTGTAGGAACGTTCAGAACGTTGTTCTTCCGTATCGGCTCTCACGGGTTGAGCTTGAGATTCAGGAGCATCACCCATTGTAGATGAAAGTCGGATAAATACGAGGTTTTGTTTTGTTTTGTTTGTTTTGTTTATTAAACGTGTTAATCGATAAATTTTGTTTTTTTTGTTTATTTAAACGTGTTAATACAATAATTCTTTGTTGAGAAGAAAGTTGGGAGGAATGTCCATCTTTTTATATAAATTTTTTTTATATAACTTTTTTAACAAATACATTGTTTAAGAGAATTGGCTGAAAAGCCTATCAAACTTAATTTCGAGACGATAATTTAGATCATTACGAAATTATGATTTAGCATTTTAGCACCGGAAAGAAAGAAATGTCATGATTACAAGAGATTTCGTCAATGTTTAGATGATGTAAATTACATGCAACGAAAAACCTTTATGTCAGTAAAAGATATGTCATTTACAATCTGTTTTTCATAAGGAAGAATTTTTAGGTGCCGTATACGCCCGCAGAAAAATAAAAGTTCGTCTCCACGTGGTGAGTTAACTTTTTCGTGGATTCTGTGAATGTTCTATAATATTATTGGATCGATATTATGTCATTGATGATCAATAGCTGTCATTTCTCACGCGAGAAAAAAATAAATTTGTTTCAAATTTCGTAATGTTTGTTTTCATTTTACTTCATCTTTTTTAGATAGGTTATGTAATAAATGCTAAAGGAAAGATTTTTTAATTCACGAGTTTTACGTAATGCACATTTAATAAACGATTTATCTGTTGACAAACCAAGTTAACGTCTTAACCTTTTGGCAAAGTAGACGATTAACCATTACTTTTATATATTGCATGACACCAAAAAAATTGGATTCTCGTCACTTTCCAGATTCTTAAGATCACAACACTTGAAATTTTCTAATCGTCAAAAATGAATTCTCTTTCTCATGGATTTTCCGTGAAATCTGCGGTAGCGGCTGCGGATAATTTAAAGATCATCATTTCGTTTGTTGATCATTACTAGATTGGTATCATTATTTTTATTTTTTTTTTTAAATTGCAATCATTTTTTTTTTGATTCGTTCTCTTTTATTTATTGTCGAGAAGAAACTTTTTTATAATGGTGAGTCTTTTTTATTTATGAAAAGCCGTATTTTTTTTTTTTAAAAAAAAAAAAATTGGTCTTTGGAGATTTTTTTTTTTTTTTTGAGGGATGGATTTATGAAAGGATTGGATGTGAATTTTTATTTTTAAAGATTGATTGGACAAAATTAAAGGATTGATGTATGGATCGATAGATATCGAAATTTATAGTTAAATAGATATAAATATATTATCATTTTCTTAGTCTCTCGTCGTACCTGATAAGAACCAGTTCCAACATATTCTTCGTTTATTGAACACCAATGTTGAGTAAGTATCGAATTTAATTATTTTGGAGAAAAAAATTTTTAATCCTTTTTCCTTTTCTTCCTTTTTCTTTCAATTGTTTATTTATTTATTTTTTTTTTTTTTTTTGTTTTTTAGGGGTAAAACCAAAGTAATGTTCGCCTTGACGGCCATCAAAGGTGTTGGTCGTAGATATTCTAATATTGTATGCAAAAAAGCAGACGTCGATTTACGCAAACGGTATCCAATTTTTTTTTTTTTTTTCCATTTGCAAGCCCTTTAAAATTTAAAATAAATTAAAATGCTAATAAAGAAATCTTTCTTTTTTGAAAAAAATTCAAAGAGCTGGTGAATTAACTAATGAAGAATTAGAAAGGATCGTAACGATCATTCAAAATCCAACACAATTTAAGATTCCAAACTGGTTCTTAAATAGACAAAAAGATATAGTTGACGGAAAGTATTCTCAGATTCTTGCCAATGGATTAGAATCTAAATTACGTGAAGATTTAGAAAGATTGAAAAAGATTAGAGCTCATCGTGGTTTAAGACATTATTGGGGTCTTAGAGTGCGAGGTCAACATACTAAAACTACTGGTAGACGTGGTAGAACTGTTGGTGTATCCAAGAAGAAAGGTTAGTTTTTGATTAACTTATTCTTAAGTGGGAAATTCTTTTACTTTAAATACTATTTTGGATGGGATGACTATAAAATTATTTACCTTATCTACATTGACTGAACAATGATATTGTTGAATCATAATTTGCTGATCCAAACTTATAATTTATTTTTATTTTTTATTTTTTAAATCTATCATGTACTAATTCAATGGTTCATTCCACTAGGTTAATATTTCTCACATCAAATGAGATGTCATTCAACGCATTTATCATCATCAGCTCTCGTGTTGGTTATCAATGACAGAGAAAAAAATTATATAAAAAAATTTATTTTTGCTTTTTTATTGAGATTAATGTTTTTTGACATTTTATTATTACAATAAATCTTTAAATTTTTAAATGTTATCGTCATAAAACAAAAAGAAATAAATAAAAAAAAAAAAAATTTGTCGAATAAAAATTAATAAATAATGTCAAGATTACAATTCAGGTTTATGACGATAATAATTAAGCTTTCATTTTCTCCTTGATTACGTAAAGAATCTTTTTAACTGCTTTATTCTTCTTTTAAGGGTTATTTATATCTAGTATAAATCCACAGTATACACTTAAGTTACCTCCAGCTAAAAATAAAAAAGAAGGGAGGGGAAATCGAAAGAATTATATACAAATATAAACATAACTTACAATAAAACGAACAATTGTTTTCCATCTTTGTCTCTTTCTATAATTAGCAAACATTTATAATTTATATTACAAATTCTTTTGACTTGCAAAAATTTACAAATAGAAATCATTCCGAACGAGAAAGAGTCATCTTTTTACCGGTTTCCCGTTAAATTGACGCATATTAGAAGGATGTGAATTTGGATGAACATTATGATCATTGTTGGTATGTCTATCAAGATCATTTGTTGAAGTAAAGACTAGTTTACATCCCTTATGACAACATTTATATTTAGGAGTCGTAGAAGAAATAGATAATAGTGTGTTTATAGATATATTTTGTCCATTTTGGTTTTGAGGATCATTAAATTGAGATGAGCTAATGTCAAGCATATTTGTAACATCAATGGGATTGTCATTAAACATTGGTAACGCTTGATTTTGATCATTCGGATTTGTCTCGTGCAAATTGGAGGATCTAAAGGCATCGTTACTCATCCATTGCTGCTGTGCACTAGTAGCATTATTATCGATTTCCATATTTGAAGATGTTTGTGGGTTTGAATCATTAAACCGTTGATTTATTTGCAACCCTTGATTATTCTTCGAATTTGCTTTGTGAGGTCCACGATATTTATCGGGATCCTTTCCATGAATACTTCTTTCATGATACTGCAACCCATTTGCCGTGAGGTAACGATTTTTGCAACCTGCAACAGGACATTTGTAGGGTTTGTCTACAACTTCATTAATTCCCTCTTCCGTATCATATTTATGCCCTGATGATCCTTTGGCAGTATCAAGATGATATGAAAGTCCATTGATATTCTTGTATTTTTTAGCACATCCAACCCAAGCGCATCGATATGGTTTATCGGAACCAATCACTGAAGGATGTGCCGCCTTCATGTGATAATATAATCCATTAGCGTTCGTAAAAGTAAGTTCACATCCTGATACCCCACAACCGTAAGCTTTAACATTCATCTCGGCTTCAGTTCCTTGTGAAGGTTGTTGAGAACTTTCTTGATCTGTTGGAATGTCTAAATTCATTTGATTATTTGAAGAACCTGGTGATGATAATAAAGATGCGATGCTAGGACCGTTTGAAGATGTTGATGGTAAGTGTGAAATGGTATCAGATGTTATATCATTTTCAATGGTTGGAGCAATTGATGATGAAATTGATGACGTGGGGTTGGTTGTTAGATTTGACGGTAAATTCGTTGACAAATTCGACAACATATTCGAATGCATATCGGTTGTGGGAACATTAAGATTAGAATTTGATGAATAATTAGGAATGTAATATTTCGGACTCAAATTGGCTTGTAGGTTTGATGTCATATGGGAATGTAAATCCGAATCCGACTGTAGATTTGAAGGTGGATTGTTGTCCAATAAATGTGATTGCAAATGTTGTTGTTGCTGTTGCAAGTTCGAATGAACGTGTGATTGTTGCAAATTTACATTCTGACGTGACATGATGGGAGACGAGCGCGATTGTACATGCGGTTGTGTATTTGATTGTTGTACGTTCGATTGCAAGTTATTCGTTGATAAATTGAACTGTGTATTCGATTGTAAACTTTGTTGTAGATTTTGCTGCATATTTTGTTGCATGGTTGAATGCATATTTTGAGGTGTTGAATGTAATGACGTCGATAGAGAAGAGGTTGAAGTATGAGGCGAAGAAGAAGAACTTGGTGTAGTTATATCATTAGGAGTTATGATATTGATAACCATATCCATTGAAGGATCTTTGTGTGCTTTCTTGAGCCTTTGAATTTTTCTCCACCTATTTCGACAATGTAATCCTGGACGTCCTGGAAAGAATTGGGCAATCTGTTGCCATTGACTTCCAAATTCCTCGAATTTTGCAATTAATAAATTATCTTCGGTAGTTGACCATTCCGTATGATCAATGTCAGGATCTAAACATTCTTTCCATCTTTTAGCGCATTGATCATCGGTACGACCTGGGATAAATTCAGCAACTTTACACCATACTCTATTATGTTTTTCAACAGCCTTTCTTAAAAGTTCATCTTCCTCTTCAGTCCATGGACCTTTACGTAGATTTGGATCAAGTGAATGAAACCAACGTTTTCTGCACATTTTATTTGTTCTACCAGGAACGCAGGCAGCAATTTTCGTCCATCTTTCTGACCTATCACCATAAAGTTGAACGGCAAGACGAAGTAAATTATCTTCATCCGCAGTCCATGCTGTTTTATCAGTTTTAATTTTATATTTTGGTCTAGAAGGACGAGGTCTAGATTGAGGAGTTGCTGGTAAGGGCAATGGACCCGCAGGTGCAATTCTTGGAAGTATAGGAGGTAATATATTTTGCAGTGCACTGTTGGTGGAGTTAGTACTATTGCTTCGATTATGACTTACGTCTGGTTGATATGCATTGATATAATTTGGAGGTGGCAATGCAGGTCGTAAGATAGCGGAAAAGGGTTCTTGTTGTTGAGGGCTATTGTTATACTATATATATAATATGATATTTATTTATAAAAAAATGAGAATATTAAAAGATTCTTTAGATACTTTTTTAATGTTTATAATTCTTAAATATTTTTTAAACTTTTTTTTGTTAGGTATAAAAAAAAAAAAAAAAAAAAAAAAAAAAAAAAGGAAAGCTCACCATGAAGTTAAAAAAAAAAATTTTTTTTTTTTTTTTTTTTTATTCTTTGGTCTTCTACAAAAAAAAAGCACGCAGTGAGCCTTTCCAGTGAACTTAATAAACTCGAGAAAAAGTTTAAAAAAATAAAAAAAAAAAGATTTTTTTTTTTTTTAATTTATTTTTGAGAAAAATTTTCTTATAGTACGTCCTAATACTTTTTGTATGATGGTATTATAACACTAAATTCGTCATAAATAACCAAAGGACTCAGGATTGTCTCAGGACTTGATATATTCACGGATCACAAGAGTTTAGGCAAGTTTATGTTTAAATCTATCCTTTTTTAGAAAGTTTAGAATGTGTGTGTTTAAAATCACGTGAACTGATTAACTTCCAAGCCCGTTTACGAAAATTCACGGACCCGTATCTATAATTCCTTTGAATTCCTATTTATATCTGAAATATTTCTATGACGCTATGTATCACAAGAATCCGAACCTTAATTTCAAATTTTTTTTTTTTGAGAATAAACGACTTAGTTGGTAAAATGGCGCATTACATAAAGGAAGAATTTACGAATTAAAAAAAATCTCGTTCAGAATTAAGGATAAAGAGTGTTTCGTGGTATGTTACACCAGGATAATAGCTCAACAGTTAAGAATATACCACGTTTTCTATTTAAAACAATGCAAATTAAGACATGCATAGAAATGGCTTTGGGGAAATAATGACATAGCGCGTTAGCATCCTTGATCCAAAATAATCAAATTAGTTGACCAAGAGATTTTGGTGAATATCTTGCGAACCTTTTTTTTTAAAAATATATAAATTTTGTGGCTTAAATTCCGGAGTAACAGCAAAATAAGTATCTTTTAAAGCATTTATATCTATCACCATTATTAGCATTATTGCATTATTGCATTATCGACTTTTATTTTTAACCGTATTTATGTTTGTATTTTTTTTTGTAATTTATAATTATTGGTTCAAATTTTTTTTATTTATATTTAAGTATATGTTAATTTTAATTATCATAAAATCTATTAATTAAATATAAATTATTCTTTTACCAATTATAATAACTCATTAAATATAATTAATCTATATATTAAATCTGTTAAAATTATTAGAAAATCCTACTTCAAGTAAAATAAATTTAAATAATTCAGTTTTGATAAATTATAAACAAATTAATTTCAGATATTTAAAATAGTTAAATAATCAAAACTAATATGATTTTAAAAAGCAAAATTAGTTGAAATAAGATTATATCATATTATTATATAATATAAAATATTATAAAAAGTTAAATTTAAATAATGTTATATCTATTAATTAAAAAATCAATAACTTTAACTTATTAAATAATCTAAATAAAAGAATTTGAATAATAATTTTTTTATAAAAAACTTTATTTTATTTTTATAATTATTATTTTATTCTAACACCTATGATATTTATAATTTCTTATTTTTTAATAAATTGTATACTGAAAAATAATTACTTATATACCTTTATTTCAAGATTATTTAATTTTATATCATTTTTAGCTTTATCTTTATTTATATAAAGTATTATAACTATAAAAAATAAAATTATTTAGAAATTTAAAATAGTTAATTTATTGATAAATCTAAATATAATAAGTTATTTATTTATTAAATATATATTTTTAAATAATTATTTTTATAAATATTAGCAAACTTATATAAAAATACTTCTAGTATTAATATAATTTATTAATTATTATAATAAAATAGAGAAATTAAATAATAATTTATTATAAAAGTTAATTCAAATAATAAAAGAAACAAAAAAATTATATTAATGATAATAATTGAGTTAATTTTATAAAATTTTTAAATTTCTTACTTTTATATTTAATAATAATTACTTATTATTTTAATTGTAATAACAGAGAGAAATCTACTAAAAAATTTTTTTACTTTATTTAATTAAATATAAGTTGAATTTTAATATTAACTTAAAAAATTTTTTTATATTAACAAAGCACTTATATTTATTATATAATATTTATTAATAAAATTAAAGCTTCTAGTATTTTAATAAAAATTTTCTAAAAATTATTTTCTTAATTAAATAAAATATTTGTAATTTATATAAAATTTAAATATAAATAATTTATATTAATTAATTAAATTTTGTTAAAATAACTTCAATTTGATCATTTATATAAATTGTATTATTTATAAGAAAAATAAGATATTATTTTAATATTTAAATTATATTTTATATTTAAGTAATTTCTATTTGTATATAGGTATATTATACATAGATTATATAATACAACCAGTACATATTAACATTGCTTTTATATAAATTATATTATTACAGAATGATTTATAAAATCATGCTGCTTCTTGTTTTACCTATAATAAATTTTTATCTCATCAACAAAAGAAAAAGTAAGAAAGATTATTAATAATATAAATAATCTGAATTAATAATTTTCAAAATGCATAAATATTAACATTATTTTAATATAATTAAAGAAAGCTAATCTAATATTTCTAATTTCTGAAACTGATTTTATATTTTATGATTAACTTACCTTATATATAGATAAATATTTTTTAATTTCATTTTAATATACTATTTAAATAAAATAAAATTTATATTAATATTATTAATAATTAATCAAATAAAGAAAAAAAAAAATATTCACCCTCCTTTAAAATAAAGTATAAAATAAATAATTTTATATATAAATCAATGACAGCTTATAAGTTCCTAAAACTTTAGATATAATTTTAATATTTAAATTCTTTTTATTATATTTAAATTTTTAGTGATAATGAAATAAATTGATAATTAAACAATAAGGAATATTTAATGTGATTTTATTTAAAATTTTAAAAATTAATATATTATATATTGTAATATATATTTTAAAATATAATAATTATTTAATAATCTATTATATAATACTAATTTTTTTATCACTAATTTTATACATTTTAAAATATATTTTAAAAAATAAATATATATAAAAAAAAATATATTTTTTAATAATCTTCTATATATTTTTCTACATTGTATTATATCTAGTGATTATAAAAATAAAATATAGCTCATTAGAATTATCTTATTAAGATAAATTAAATGGTAATTAATTCATATCTTTAAGTATAAAGCTTGTATAATTACAAGATAAAGTGCTAAATAAATTAGCAGTATTTATTGACAATCACTACACTTAACATTTTATAATATTTTTTTAATCTAGTAATCATAAAAAAATGAATTATATCATTTTATTAAAATGAATTTAATAACACTAAAATTTTTATTTCTAGATGTAAAACTTATAAAATTATGAAATTATAAAAAATTATCAGTTTTTTTTATCATCAAAAATAAATGCTTCAATTATAATTGAATGTACTAATATTTTAAAAGATACTAAAGAAATAAATACTTATGAATATATTCTTATAAAGTATAGTTTGATAATTTTTTTGAGTACAGTTATATTACTTTTTAGCTCAGTTATATAAATTTTATTGCCTGAAATTATTTGAATCTAAAGAAAATACTTGAGATACAAAGTAAAAAACTTGTAAATATTACAATTCAGAAACTTATATAAAGTATGTAAATTAATTTTAATTATCTAGTTCTAGTTAGTAATAAATATTAATTATTTTAAATTAATTTATTAAAAGTAATTTAATTAAAGCTAAATTTAATAAAGAATTTTTATTATAAATTTATACCTTACTAAATAATATGAATAAATTATGCAAATTTTAATAAAAGTTCAAAAAGCTTATTATTCTTTTAGTCAAGATATTTTTGGTCTTACATATAATATATAAAGTAAAAAAAAATATCTTGTATATGTTTAGCATTATTTTATATTTAAAAATTTGTCATTTGTTTATTTGATTTTTAATTATCATTTATATTTAACTACTTTTTTAAATAATCAAATAATAGTTATTTATATTTCTGAAATTATGACTCATACTTAAATTAAATTAAAATATTTTAAAATTGATCTTTCATTTAAAAGAGTTTAAGATAATATTAATTAATTTGAAGTTAATAGTTATGATTAAAATTCTATAATAAGCTGAGCCACTTGCAAGTCAAATAAGCTAACTTATCTAGATTTAGCTTAAACCCTATAAAATGAGCTGCAAGTCAGACAAGTTAGCTTATGCTATAACTTAATTTGTATCTTAGTTCAGCTCATTGACTTGCATTTTCTTCTTTAAAATAAATAAATCTAAGAGATTTTCTTTGAAGAAAAATACTTTGATAGCGTTTACTTAAAGAAAAATAGCTTCAGTAATATTTTTTTTAAAGAAAAACAAATCTAATGATATTTCTTTTGAAAAAAATAAATCTAGTGACGTTTCTTTTAAAGAAAAATGAATCTGATAACATTTTATTTGAAGAAAAATGCATTCAGCAATATTTTCTTAAAAAAAAATACACTTAGGACTAAATTTCTTTAAAGAAATTCGCTTCTAGAGCAATTTTCTTAAATGATTTTACTTCTAGAGTAATTTCTATAAAGGATTTTAATTTTGAATGTGATTTCTTTAAAGGAAAAGCTATAGAGACGATTCCTTTCAATAAAATTTCTCTAAAAGTGAAATCTTTAATGGAATTCGTTTTGAAAGTAAATTCATTCTGAAAGCAAAATCCTTCAAGAAAATTATTTCAGAATAAAATCCTTCAAGAAAATTATTCTAAAAGTAAAATCCTTCAAGAAAATTATTCTGAAAATCATTCTGAAAATAAAATTCTTCAAAAAGATTATTCCAAAAATGAAATCCTTCAAGAAAATCATTTTAGAAATGAAATCCTTTAAGAAAATTGTTTTGAAAATGAAATCCTTTAAGGAAATCATTTTAAAAATGAAATTCTTCAAGAAAATCATTCTAGAAGTATCAGCTAATTTGAATTAGGATTTTGATCTATAAACTAAATATAACTCAACCTGTTATAATATAAATTATATAAATTATATTCAGATTTAAGGATTTAAGTACACTTTAATATGTAAAATCAACTCAAATCTATAGAGTCAAATTGAATTACATAATGATTAATCAGATCTTAATCCTTTTAGAACTAGTTTTAATAAATACACATGTGACTTATTATTTACATTAGAAAAATAAATATTCAATAATTAAAATATTTGTAAGTTCTCCAAAAAAATGTGATAATAATTTTTCACAATTCAGATAATTTTTTTATTAAAAATTGTGAAATAAAAAAATAATACATGTATAATTTCTGCAACTTTGAATTTCTTTCATATTACACAGTAAATTTCTGTAATTATCTTCAAAAAATATTTGATATGATATAAACATTATTATTAAATTACTAGCCTTATATTATGTGAGGATATTTAAGTATTTATAATTAAAATTTTTACACGTAAAAAGCATTCTAGTAAAAATTATTAGCAAAAATTTATATTAATATTTATTATGAGTAGTATTTATTAAAATTATATGCATAGAGAATTTTATTTATGAAAATTTTAACATGCTATAACTTTTATACTATCTTGAAAAGTACATTCATTTTTTGTATATAATATTTGCATTAATAATCTTGTTATAAAATGCAAGTTATTAATAAATAGAATTCGTTATATAAAAGATAGTTATAAAGATGTAGTAATCATTTGAATATTATCATAAAACAAATTTTCTGAGTGATATTTATATAAATATTTTTTTTTAATTTGCAAGTAAGGATTAATATTAAGTATCACAAAATTGAAGAAAATTTGTAAAAATGTTATAGATAATTGATAGTTAAAATAAATAATACATTACATGAAGCAAATACAAATAAAAGAGCTCAATTTATTATGAGATAACATAAAAAGTATTATTTAATAAAGAACTTGAAATAAAATTTCTTTAGCGTGATAATTTGCAAAGGATTTCATCCTCTTTAATAACTTGGCATAAATAAAGGAAATAATAAAATATTATAGGTTAATTAATGAATGTATTCATTATAAAAAAATGAATAATGAACTTACTAATTATTTTATTAAAATTGAGAGTATCACTAATGGTATATGCCTATTTAATATAGAAGTTTATTTCCTAAAACTATTAAGATATAACCTTATTTCTTAGAACTAGATCATAAAATTTTTACCAGATTTTTTTCAAAATCTATCAAAATTTATCGAAAAAGAAATCATTCTAAAATGAAATCCTTCAAGAAAATCATTTCAAAAGTAAAATTCTTTATGAAAATTATTTCAAAAATGTTTTCTCTCAAAGAGAATTATTCTGGATATATTTCTTTTAATAAAAATCATTTCAGAAACATTCTTCTTAAAGAAAATTGTTCTAGAAATATTTCTTTCAAAAGGGATCATTTCAGAAATAATTTTTCTTGCAAAAAATCATCCTGAAAATATTTTTCTTACAGGAAATCATTCTAGAAATGTTTTTTTCAAAAGAAATTATTTTGAAAATGTTTTTCTTAATAGAAAATATTTTTCTTGATAGAATTTCATTTTGAAATATTAAATATAAGCTGAATAAGCTAGCTTAGTTTAGCTTAGCTTGTCAATTGATTTTCTAAATCAATCTAAGCTGAACCAGAAAAAAAGTGGCTCAGCTCAAGCTAGTAGTAATCTAAGTTAAGCCAGATTATACAGAACTTTAACTATAATTTACAGCATAATATAAGTAAATAATATTTTTTTTATTTTAAAATTTTTTTAAATATAAATTTTCAATTGTTAATTTTTTTTAACCATTTAATTTATACTCAAATTTTTACAAATATTGCTAATACAATTTCTTATAAAAGAATGTTTAATGTACTTTTTGATTAGATATATCAGTTAACTGAAAATAATTTACAAATTTTTTATATTCATAAAGAGGGTTGAAAATGTATTTAGGTGATTTAAATCAGATATAAGTGAAAGGATTAAAAATGGCTTTGCATAAAATCCAAAATACTCTTACTTGAAAAGAGCATTTTTATATATTTTTAAAAGTTATTGAATTCATTATAATGGTAAAAGTATTATTTATTTTATTTTATTATATATTTGATATATATTTATTTTATATTTATTACTTAAAAAACTTTATTTTATTATAGGAATATTAAAAATAATAAATATTCATTGATATAAAAGTATTAATGTATAAATTTTCTAATGTAAATAATACTGAAAAAATTAACCAAATTTTTGAAGAATTGAAAGTATTTGATAAGCCAAATATTAAAGATACACTTATATATTTTGATATATTAATTAAGTAATTATTTGATTAATTATTATTGTCTGAAGCATAAGAACAATTAATTTCTATATCAAAGTAATGCAATATCATTTTGTCTTGCATATTGATTAATCAATAGAATTCTGCGTTATTAGTCATGTGTATTTCACAAAAATTGAATATTAAAAAATTTAATTTTTATTATTTTTATTATAAGTCCTATTATGCTTCAGACTAGAATGATTACTGTTTCCTAATATATAACTTCATTTATGAAATTCAGATTGGATCATATTTTATTCAAAATCCTAGATGCACACTTCTCTAAACAAAGTGTATTCATCTATAGATTCAGATATTTAGAATAAAGCTTCTGATAATATTAATGTAGCAGAATCATATCATGTAAATTCAAATAGTAATGAAAAATCTTTATTCTTATATTAGCTATTTAAAGTAAGTTAATAATAAAATTATAAAGTGTAATAATAATATACAAATTAATAACTCTTCTTTTTTTTATTAAAGCTAAAAATTATGATAAAAGACATTTTATTTTCTATGAAATTAAAGACAATTATGGAATTTCAAAATCTGAATGGACCAAGGTGTTGTAGCATAAGAAAACAATTTTCTAAACAAGCTGGTATGCATAAAGTGAAATTTCTTATAGTATATTTTTATTTTTGATTAATTAATATTATAAATTTATTTTTAGTTACTAAAAGTTACTAAAAAACCAATCAAAAAAACAAAAACCAAGGCTTCAATAAAGTACAACAACCTGAAGCTAAAAAAACAAAAATAATTACTTGATAGAAGATAATATTGGTTTTAAAATGGAAGAACATTGATTATTATTAAGAGAATGGCAATTAGAAATGAAGAGCGTGAATTGAAACTTAAACGTAAAAAATTAGAATTACAAAAATTAAAACATGATTTCAATATCACTCAATAATATTTGCGATTTGTTGAAAATTAAACTAGTAAATTTAAACAACTTGCAGTAAATTCTAAAATGTATATATCATTACAATTAAAAAAATAAAGCTTTCTTGCAGCAAATTATTAAATATTAGGATTAATTAGATGGTTCTTTGTTAATAAACAATACTAATACATATGGCTATATGACGCAGTGAAATGGTCAGAAATCAGAATATTTTATAAGTATGCATGAATTCAAAGCGAAGAACTTTTTTCCATCCAAATCACGGTTTTTATAAAAAAAATTATTTCAATATAAAATTTACCCATCTCTAAAAAAAATTTATTAAAATCATGTGACGCTCATTTGTCTTTTATGTTTAAAACGATAGAGTTTTTTTGCGGAGATTTATTGGGTACACATTATAAATTCTAATAGTCCGATTAATCAGCATGAGTCTTATTAAAATTTATTCAGTCTGCATCAAAAATTCGCATGACTGCACTCAAAAAGATCGTCGGACTGTACTCCGTAAGGTATAACTGATTTAAATGGAATCAAATCACGGAAAAAATTCGGCATCAATAACTAAACCTTCTGTTTGTAAGCAAAAGGAGTTTCATTATTACTCCGGATAAAAATTGCCAATATACATTTTATACTTGGTTCTATTTATACTTTAACCATATCGGTAGAATAAGAGAAAAGCTTAACAAATAATCGGGTATGATCGTCGATTTTTTGTAATAGGGCTATCATAAATAATAAATACGCCTCAAAATTCCCTTCTCTCCCTTCTCTCGCTTTTCAATCAACAAAAAAAAAAAAAATGGCTATTGAATTAATCACATTTCCGGAATCTGGTTTCACTCTTTTTTTGGTCAGCATTTGCAAAGAATTAGGAATAGATTATAAACTTAGCACACCAGCTAAACTCGAAGATATAAAGACACCAGAATATTTGGCCACCAAACATCCCTTGTGAGCAATTTTTTTTTTTTTACCCGATGCGAAATATTTACGTCTCAGAAACGGAAAAGATTTATAGTTATTGATTTATACGCATTTTACAGCGGAAAAGTTCCTGTTCTCATCGATGATGGATTCCAAATTTACGAATCTAGTGCAATAGCTCGTTATTTGATTAGTAAATATCAAAAAACCAAAACTTCTACCATTCTTATTCCTACCGATTTACAAAAGGCTGCTTTGGTGAATCAATTCATTTCGGTGGGATATTCTTATTTTAGTGATCCGGCAAAAAAATTAATTTCTCAAGAAGTTAACGAAAAACGTGAGGGTGTCGCTAAAGATCCTGAAGTTGTTAAGGAAGCTTGCGAAGAGCTTAATAAGGTCTTTGATATTTATGAAAAGTTATTGGAGGGTAAAGATTATTTAGCTGGTGAATTTTCTTTGGCCGATATTTTACATAGTACTATTATGCAATGTATTGTTCATTTCGGTCATGGTAATTTAATTGAAAACCGACCTATTATCTCTAAGTGGTGGAAAAACCTTAGCGAACGTGAATGTTGGAAAAGTACTATCGCTGAGAACAAACATTTTTCTACATAAAAAAAAATATTATACTGTTTAGATTGAATGTTGTTAAATAAATAAATTTACAAATGAATTTTTTCGTGAATAAAAATTTGCATATCAATTAAGATCTAACGTCCATAATGTTACCTTGATCCGTGTGTTTTTTTTTGATAAATTTCACATGATCAATGTCCATCCCTAGCGTCACCGACAAAAAAGCTCGGGCACGTGACTTTTTGTGGCTTGAACATGACATATCATTGGTTAAAATTACAACTTGTTTTCAAAGCCAAAATGCGTAAGAGTAATTTTTTTAATTTTAATTTTAATGATAACTTTATTGATATTTGTGGTGAAAATGCGTAAGGGTAATAAAATTTCATTTTTTTGCCTATTGATTTTATTAAAAATTTTTTGAAAATACAAATATATATTAAATTGTATTGACGCATTATAAATTATTACATTTAATTAACGCATACATGAATAAAGTTGACGCATATACACCGTGCCTTTAATACATATATTAAATTCCCAATATTCATAACTAATATATGAATAATTATTACAAATAGCGAGCATTATTTGTATGACCTTTCCATGTCAATGACATTATCCTTTTTCTTTGATATTTTTCAACATCATCAACTAATTTAGTAATAGGCTCGAAAGATTTTTTTATAGCTTTGCACCATTTAACGTTTCCAACCAATTTCTGTTCTTCAATAAGAGAAAGTGCCTTTTTAGTCACATTAATCAAATCATCAAAAATGTTATTATCATCTTCAATCAATTCTTCATTTGTAAATAAATTACTATAATTATCATTGGAATGATTATTATTGATATTCTCCTTATTTTTTATAGATGTAAAAATGTTGTTTTCTATCAAAAAAGGTGGCTTTGAATTTCTCTTTACATTGTAAATTCAGGCGTAACACTTCCTTTTTGATATACTAGATGTTTGTAAATATTGAAGCGACTGGTTAAATAATAATGACATCTACAAACCTATTGATTAATATTGGTAATATATGTATTATTAATGTGTTTCTTGGATACTTTTTCCATTCACGTTTAAATCTTTGATTCACTCAGGTTTTTTGCATCCAATTTGAATTTTTTGTAGCTTCTGTTATTGATAAATAACCACTTTTTTCATTAAAATATACACAACAAGATCTATTTTTGGTCAAAAAAACTTATATAAAAAATCTCTTTGATAGTTTTTCAGTAGTCTTCAATAAACATAGTAGTTTTTAATATAGAAATCATATCTATATAAGATGATTATACCTATAATTTCCATTTTAAATCACTATACTAT
This sequence comes from Funneliformis mosseae, assembly GCA_910592005.1. NCBI lineage: Eukaryota > Fungi > Glomeromycota > Glomeromycetes > Glomerales > Glomeraceae > Funneliformis > Funneliformis mosseae. Next base: position 18,288 of record CAJVPP010000593.1, read on the forward strand.
TCAGTCCAAAGATATGACCAAAGTGATATTAAATAATTATTTTTGCAAAATGTATACATTTCTTGAACAGATACCTAATAGATAGCTTTTATAGTTAATAACTATCCTTCAACTGTTAAAATTAGTAGATGCCGATGTAGATGATTTTTCATAATATTGTATATATTATCTCAAAGTTCTTTAGAAAAGAATTGTACTACCTATTGAATACTATTAAAAGGAAATCTTTTTCTGAATTCTAAAAGTGGATTATAATTCAAAGATCTGGTAGATTTATTACTTGATAGTCTTTTTTAACATGCCATTTACATAATTAAATTTTATATCATGATCATATGAAATGTATTGCATTAATTTATACAAAGTTCTTGTCTGTTAAAAAGAATTTAGGCAACAATTTCTGATTTTAAAATATAAAAAAAACTTTTATATTATACCCGTTTGTATTCTTTCTTTGCATTAGCCATTATTTTCAAAAAAATAAGTATAATAGTGAAAATCTGGTATTATATACTTCTGCATATAAATTATATAGTTTAAATCCCATATTATTAGTACTATAAGTAGCATCAATTCCATATTCCTCAATCCTAAAATTGCTTATTTGCTTAAGAATTCCAGTGTCAAATGCTAATATATAGACAGATTCTACTTTGTATAATAAAATTTTATATTGGATTTTCAAAAGCTAAATATATGCAATTTTAAATACATTATTATAGCATTTATATCTATTTTAACCTAACTGTGTCTACTAAAAGTAAATCTGTTTTTGTTTAATAAATAATGGTAAATTAAAATTTTTATTACTAACAATTTGTAAATTTCTCTTGGAAGAAGATCTATATTACTTTTTATAAAATCTTTAATATTTTGTGATATAGAATTATTTATTGGCTTAGTATGTAAATCTTGATAATATAAAGTAATTTCAGCTATACGTATACCTTCATTAACTGAAATTTTTAGAATCCTATTACATTCAAATCTTTCTATTGATGAAATATCTCTTTAATTTAATAGATCTGCATTTTTGCGTGATATTTTTTAGATAAAATATCTCATTATGAATAGTAATATTAGTAAGTGATTGACTTTTTACTTTTATATTATTGATTATAAATTCAACTATATTTATCAGCATCTTTAATTAATTTAACAATTTTATTAATGAGGTCTTTACTTGAATTGTCATAGTCATTAATATTTATTTCACAATAGAAATACCATTCTGATTGTACATTTTTTAAAAATTCTATAATAGTTTTGTAAAGTAGTCTATATCAATAATTTATAATTCAGTACTAGATAAATTATTATTTGTATTTACAAAACTTTTTCATTTTTTAGAAAATCTTTAACAACAATTATTATAAGTTTTAAATTTTTTAAAAACATCTTCAGCTCCATTGTTAATAAATTCTGACCAAACTTTAAAAGTTTTATAGCTATTGCAGTAAATATTTGCTAAAAAAGATTTTATTTATTTAAGAAAAGTGTATTAATACAAAAAAAAATATGCTTAGAAACAAATTTTTTTATTTTTCTTTTATTTATTGATATTGATAACAAAAATTAAAAAAATAAATATATAAAAATTAATAGATGCAATTAATAAATATATAATAAAATCTAAATGTATAATAAATATGTATTAAGTAATAAAAATATGGCAAATTAATTGAAAAAACTGCATAATACTTAAGCTATAAAAGTTATATATCTGAGTTTTTTATTAGTAATGCTAAAAAAAATAAATTACTAATGAGCTGTCAAGTATGTAACATAAAGAACTATTGATGCATACCTTAATGATACCAGACAAAAAGTTATTTTAGCTCAACTAAATATTCTTCTAATACAATAAATGATACAATTAAAAGATACAAAGAAATAGGTTTTGCAAAACCTGAGAAATGTTCTGATCAACCAAAAATATTTACTCAATATGATAATCAGATTTTACAATGCATTATTCATGATAATCAGTTTGCTTCTCTTAATAATATTATGGATAGTCTAAATTTTAAACTTAACACTACTTTACACTATAATACTGTCAAAAATACTTTTATTATAAAAGTTTAGATAGTTATGCTACTCGTAAAAAATCTCATTTAATTGCAAAATAATAAAAAAATAGATTTAAATAAAGTAAGAAAAAACGTAACTAGAAAGAGAAATAAAAGTAAATAGTATAATCTAATGAATTCAGATTTATTTTTTTTAAGTCAGATTGTTATATAAAGTTTGCACTTTTAGTTAGAGCTAAACTATACATGTGATATCTGCCTATATGTGATCTATCAGATCATATGATAAATATAATATCAATTTGTGATTAGATAAAATTTAAGTATAGTTGATCAACTAATTTAAATACTTTAAATACTCAAATAATTTCTGTTACCTAGTTTAAATAATTAATAATTACTGGTAAAAATCTAACCTATACTCTTATTAATTTAGGATTAAAAGAAATTAATTTAATAGTATATTGGATTTTGTATAGAATTTTTGAAAGTATTTGATTGAAATGCTTTACAAATATAAAACTTCAATAAGAATATAAACTAATTACTCAAATTATGATATTATGATCTTATAATAATCTGAAGGCTTATTCATAAATTTATGATTTTATTATATTGTAAAACTTTAACTATAATAATAGATTATTTTAAATACTATATACTTTCTAAATACTTTAGTAATCTCAGAGCTTTTTTTTAATCTAAGAAAGACTGAAGTCTTATATTTAGAGGTATAATCTATTATATTAAGTATCACTTTATATTTCTTATCTTTATAGTAATCATAAATGAGAAACAGTATATTGCACTAGTGTATATAATTAAAATATGTTATTCACCTGTAGCTAGCTCTAGAAATATATTTTAAAGAGTTTTATTGATTTGGTATAACTTCTGATTTTTTAAAAATTTTTGCATTCACTTAGATAAAGGCGATGCCCTTTTTTTTAAATACATTTCTTAAGGATTTAAAATTGGAATAATACTCAATCAAGTGATAATATGTATTATGCAATATGAGATTTTTTTGATTCTTTGTATTTTATCAGAATCTATTATAATTTATGATTGATTCATTCTTGAAATAAGATTATCATAGTAGTACTATAAATTAAGATAAAATATCATACTTAATCTGATATATTTACAGGAGTTTTATAATAAGCTTTAAGATGAAATTTCTATTAATAAAAGTAATAAGAAAAAATTTACTTTCTCATAAAGGATCTTGAATAATATTATGAAACTATCTTATTATAGAATAATATTATCATAATTTACTAAAAAGAAATAGAAAAATTTAAATCAAAAATATCTAATTTACAAAAATAACTTAAAGTTTTACAACAGAATAAAAAATTCAAAGATAGAATTAGATCTATTTAAGATAGCTAAATCATAGAACTTAAAAGTAAGCTTAAGCATTTTAAAGTAAGAATTCAATTTTTATAAATAAAAATATCTCAATAAATGCTTTAATTATAATAATGACTAATCTTATCACAAATATTAATAAAAAATTAGATTAAATCAAAAATCACATTAGAAGAATTGATGTATCTATATAGGATCCTATTAATATTATAAATAGTATTAAAAGTTTATTAAATAATATTTAAATTACTTTGTAAAATATTATAGCTGAGCAGGATTTATACTAAAATCTATTAAATGATAAGAATAGATAAATGCAGAATCTTAGAAATCAGTTAAGGGATAACAGAAATCTACAATGATTATTAAATAAATTTTAAAGTCAATTATAAAAAATTATACAAATATATACAAATATTCTAAATAATATAATAGAAGCATATAGGCAGAATTAGCAATTAGCTTAAAATAAATAAGAGTATATTAGCAAATTATTATGTAAAAATTTTGTCTTCTGATTATTAATTTAGTATAAGAATACTCAAATTGCTAGGTATAGAAAAACTGCATATAGATTAATAATAATGATATAGAATTTAGAGAAAAGGGTATGCAAGTTGTGTTCATTAGACACAAAATTGAAAAAGACAATATAGGAATTTGCAAAATCAAGTTTAAGTTTATAATTAGAATATTTTAAATTTGCAACAATAAATTTAGTATATAGAATAACTTACCTAATATATAATATATAAAATAACAGAATATCTGTCTTTAAAATTTCATAGCCCTACTAGTGAAGATTTAGCAAATTATATAAGAAACTTGTATCAATAGTATAAAACTTTTCTTAACTATGATTTAAATGCAGGTTATCAATACTAAATTCATATTGATAGTATTTTAAATCAGATTTAAAATATTATGTAAAAAATTGATATAAAACTAAATTAAAGGTAGAAATTGAGAATTGTAAAACATTAGTGATAATATTAGTCTTGTAAATATAATACCTTTAATAGTTTAGCTAATAATAATGCATTATATATTATTAAATAACAAAATAAGCTAATTAATAGATTAAAAATATTTATAGTAGCAAAATGATAATTCTAAGTTTATGTTAATGAGCTATATATTTATTGAAAATATTATTATATAATCAAATTATAGAAAAAAATTCAAAGAAACAATGCATACTTAATGAAGATTAAATAGATCATTATTTTAATAGTATTTAATATTTACAGTAATATAATAATAAACTAGAAAATAAAAACTATTTTAAGTTTAAAGTAAAAATTTTTTTACCCATAAATTTATATGAATTAATAAATTCATTCTAATATATTTTTGATATTATATTATTTCATTTAAACACTTTTTTATATTACATAATCTATAGTTCTATCTTTTTAGACCAAAATTATTTATAATATTTATAGAAATAAAAATAAATATATATTGATTGCTACAAAATTCTTCTTATTCTTTATATAACAATTTTATAAAATATATAAAAATACTAGTGCAAATTATTACACAATAAAGAATTTTACTTAAGAATTATTAATAAAAATAAACTTAAAAAAGGTGCTAATAAATATTTAGCTCACAATCAATCATATTATATTTTTAATAATTGGAAAACATAGATACATTTAATGAATAAATTTGATAATAAATTTTCAGAATTATAGATAGGTATTAACTTTTTTTTTCATTAATAGTAAAAGTTATTAGATACATATTGAGTAAGTTTATTAGAGAAAAAGATAATGATAATTTTAATCCAAACTGATTTGAAAAAATAATTATAGAAGGTAACTAATACTTATATATAGATTTTAAGATTTGCTATTTTATATTTTATATAAATTTAATAAAATTATTAATAGTGTTATATCATTAAAATAATTTTTATATAATATTAGATGATCTTTAATTAGCAATTTTTTTATGATTTACAAACCTGATTTAACAAATTTTAGCTTATTAAAATTGTTATATTGCAGAGAATCTAAATTTATATAAGTTTTATAACAGCGAATTTACTTAAAAATTTTTATGCTTCAAATTAATTAAGTAAAAAATTTTAATATTGTTATACAAGTCGATTGCGAAGTCTACTGACTGAAAAGTAAACTTCAACGCGTATAGCAACGTTTTAGGTATCTGAAGGATAACAATTTATGTTAATAATCCTAAAGTCTTGTTGGCGTCAATAGAATTATCAAAGTAAATTACTACAATCAATGTAATTATTTATATGGGAGAGCAATAATGATGGATTGGATTTTATGATACGAGTTTAACTAATTAAAGTTATAAGGTAAAAGGTTGGTTTATTAATTAGAGAAATTAGGATCAATACCATTCAATAATTTAAATAAGCTCTTGTTTGTGAACTTATAAAATTAAAGAATAAACAATAAACTAAATTATATCAAAACTGTATTAGAATAACTATCTAATAATCAATATCAAGACTATCTAGCTTGATTTTATTATCTGAGTAATTATCTGACTTGTAATTCACTTAAGGCTAACTAACTATTAACTTATTAAAAACTGACTTATAATTCACTTATATATGACTGACTATTAACTGACTGACTTATAACTACCTGACTGACTAACTGAAAATACATGAAATTCCTATCCTATTTATACAAAACTTTGAATCTAATTCTATTACTAAATTAAGATAAAGTATAACTTAATAAACTACAGAAACCTTATAAACATTGTTAACTTAATTAACAAGTTTAATTAAGTAAACTATATTAACTATATAAACATATTTAATTTTGTTAATGGCGTTTTTTTTTTTTTTTTTTTTTTTTTTTGTATTTTAATGATATGGTACTGCCACAAGTTTATTATAAAATTCATAATATTAAATGCACTGATCTATGTAAAACAAAGCAAAAAATACAAATAAGAAAATCTAAATTAAACTGTAGCTACCCCCTGTGACTCTATTTCAAGCCCGTTTGAGTTGACCAATCACCGGCTTTTCCCACCAAGAAGTTTACTAAAACCACTTTTAATGAACAACTCGTCAACGAGATAAGCAAATGAAGTTGTCAGCAACACAACGCTTTTTCTTAAACTAACCACTAATCCCTAACTAAAAAAATTAACATCTTCTAAAACACACGAACCTGAGATTAGCTTCTGAAAAAAGAAAGGTTAAAAAAGACAACCAACTCCAACAAGTTCCTAGCTAAAATGCCTGGTTAATTCTAAGTTACAACGACCTCCCATAACAGGAGCGTCCAAAACACTAAGTTTCGTCAGAGGCTCTTCAGATATCTCAAACTTCCATGTTGATATATCTGTCAATTCAGATTACAGCCAGTAAAAGCATAGAGCCTAAAACACATAGTTGCGAGAACTGAAAAATTCTGCTAAGATCGGCGAACTTTATGACGTCAGAAGATCTTCAAAAGAATGTTGTTGTTTATGAAGGTAATTGGATAGTCATCACGTGAGATTTGGTTACGCCCAAAGATATGTCGATCCTGATCATCATTTCAGATACCCTTGATGCTCACTTTTTGTAAGCAAAAAAGAAAAAGGAAAACAAACAAGAAAAATATTTGAGAGAAGTGGCGAAAAAAATATTTTAACAAAAAAACACCACCGTTTGGATTAATAACGAAATATTTTTTGGTTGAGGGTATAGGGAATAAAGAGAAGAATATTTTTGAAAAGGGGAGTTATTGTTTTTATTCGCAGGCTAAGCCATGGCCGCCCTTGAACGAACACGTTTTTTACGTAAAAATTCTTGGACAAAATCTAACGGAAGAGAAGAGGTTTTCAATTTCAATTTCATTAACGGCATTTTTTTTTTTTTTTTTTTGTATTTTAACGATGTGGTACTACCACAAGTTTATTAAAAGATTCATAATATTAAATACACTAATCTATGTAAAACAAAGTAAAAGATACAAATAAGAAAATCTAAACTAAACTGTAGCTACCTCCCGTGACTCTATTTCAAGCCCGTTTGAGTTGACCAATCACTGGCTTTTCCCTCTAAAAAATCCACTAAAACCACTTTTAATGAACAACTCGTCAACGAGACAAGCAAATAAAGTTGTCAGCAACACAACGCTTTTCTTTAAACTAACCACTAATCCCCTAACTAAAAAAAATTAACACCCTCCAGAACACACGAACCTGAAATTAGCTTCTGAAAAAAGAAAGGTTAAAAAAGACAACCAACTTCAACAAGTTTCTAGCTAAAATGCCTGGTTAATTTCAAGTTACAACGACCTCCCACAACAGGAGCGTCTAAAACACTAAGTTCTGTCAGAGGCTCTTCGGATATCTCAAACTTCCATGTTAATATGTCTGTCAATTCAGATTACAGCCACCGGTAAAAGCATAGAGCCCAAAATACATAGTTGTGAGAACTGGAAAATTCTGCTAAGATCAGTAGACTCTATGACGTCAGAAGATCTTCAAAAGAATGTTGTTGTTTATGAAGGTAATTGGATAGTCATCACGTGAGATTTGTTTACGCCCAAAGATATGTCGATCCTGATCGTCATTTCAGATACCCCTTGATGCCCACTTTTTGTAAGCAAAAAAGAAAAAGGAAAACAAATGAGAAAAATATTTGAGAGAAGTAGCGAAAAAAATATTTTAACAAAAAAACACCACTGTTTGGATTAACAACGAAATATTTTTTGGTTAAGGGTATGGGGAATAAAGAGAGGAATATTTTTGAAAAGGGGAGTTGTTGTTTTTATTCACAAGCTAAGCCTTGGCCGCCCTTGAACGAACACGTTTTTTACGTAAAAATTCTTAGACAAAATCCAACAAGAGAGAAAGAGTTAATTTTCCAATTTCGTTAACGGCATTACCATCGGTTTCGTCATTACAATAGTTTTCATCATTTTTTTTTTTTTTTAACGATGTGGTACTGTCTTAAGTTTATTATATTTATGTTAGATTATTACAAATAAAAATAGAAAATAAAAAGCTAATTTAAAAGTAAAACAATAAAAAATTAAACTAAGACTATCCCCCGTGATTCTATTACAAACCTGTTTAGATTGACCAATCACCGAAACATCCCTCAGAAAAAACCAAAAGATCCATATCTAATGATTAAATCCTTAACAAGACATTCAAATGAAACTGTCAGTATCATCTAAGAAATCTATCCAAGAGAAACCAAATTTGATTGCTAATAGAATCCAATCTGACCATTTTGATGATATTTGTTTATGGATTTTTATAGGGATAGGACGTTTTATTTTGACCTTTTTCTTTTTTAACCTTTTAGAAATCCCTAATTTCTTTCTTCTTCAATCATTTTGTTACACCTGGAGATTCAGATATTATTATGAAAAGTAGTTGTGAAAAAATTTGAGGTATTTATAAGAATGTTTTTAGCATTAGAAAGGGAAAATAGTTCTTTTAACAATAATAACATATTGTTAGGGATTATTCCTTTGGCCAAAAAGATGCAGGTAGTGGGATGGAGCAAAGGGTTCAGGTGTTCCATAAGGTTCCCTTTCATAGTAGAGTAGGAGTTGACTTTAATGTTATTTCGACCAATTTTATCAATAATAATCTTATGGAGAAATTTACAAGTTGATATATGAATATCAATGACATTTTGTATTCTATTCGGGCAGTTTCATAAATGGTTGTAGTCTTCATTATGTTGTTTGCAGAAAATACATAACCAGTTCTTGTATAGATCAGGACGTCTAACTGAGAGTTTATCTAATGTAGGTAATTCTTCTATCAATGATTTTAGTTTAAAACTCTTTCCTCTTCGTTGAATAAAGGAGGTAGTGGCAGAATTATCACCCATATTTGAATTGAAGACTGAAAATGAGATAGGTTAATGAATGTCAGAAGAGAGAGTATGTTGAGTTAATGTGAAATTTCGGTTGAGATTCATGAAGGTTGAAAATTGTTTAGCAGCATTCATATGTTTCCAAAATTTTCTAATTGAAGATTCTATTAGAACTTGATTAAAGTTGATAAGAAGTTGTAAATCTTCAAAGGCTGTGTAGTTAATATTTAATGGTGGCATAGAGCATCCAGCTTTTGCTAAGGCATCCGCTATGTCATTGTAGTGATCTCCTGAGTGTTCTTTAATTTTTATTAATTTGACTGAGAGGTGCAATTTCTTGATGATGTATGTAACTAATATTCAAATATTGTAATTAGGTACTTTTTCACGAGTCCTTGTTGTGTAATTATTATTTAAATAGAAATTATTGTATCTATCAATAACTGCTTAACTATCAAGGAAAATTTTTGGTGAAGAGAATTAAGGGCAAATAATCAAAGCAAAGAGAAGGGCAAAGAGTTCAGCTCTGGTAGATGAAGGAGAATTAATAACAGCCACTTTAAAGGAAAGTGGTTGATCTCTATTAGAATTTGGACAAATCCATCCTAATCCCATTTTACAATCTACTGTAGTTGAAGCTGAGAGAGAGTCATCTATATAGAAGACAGGTGAACTAAGATTATTACACAACTGTGATAAATCAATAAGGTTATTCCAATAAGAGATATCTTTAATGCATTTTGTAATTAGTGAAATATTTGAAGGAGAAGTATCTGAGATGGCAACTCTAGGATTAGGAAGTTCTTGAATATGCGAGATGGTATGTCTAATAAGATTTTTCTTTTTAATTTATAATTATAAGATGCTATGTAATTTTTAGAAGATTGTTTCATAATGAAGGATGTTTTTTTTAAAGGATGTGGTATCTTATTTCTTTTAACAACTATAGTAGTAAAAGCATTAAATATTAATTACATAGCCTTTGAAGATTTACAACTTCTTATCAACTTTAATAAAGTTTCAATAGAATCTTCAATTAGAAAATTTTGGAAACATATGAATGCTGCTAAACAATTTTCAACCTTCATGAATCTCAACTGAAATTTCACATTAATTCAACATACTCTCTCTTCTGACATCCATTGGCCTACTTCTTTTTCTGTCTTCAATTCAAATATGGGTGATAATTCTGCCACTACCTCCTTTGTTCAACGAAGAAGAAAGAGTTTTAAACTAAAATCATTGATCAAAGAATTACCTACATTGGATAAACTCTCAATTAGACGTCCAGATTTATACAAGAACTGGTTATGTATTTTCTGCAAACAACACAATGAGGACTACAACCATTTGTGGAACTGCCCGAATAGAATACAAAATATCATTGATATTCATATGTCAACTTGTGAATTTCTCCATAAGATTATTATTGATAAAATTGGTCAAAATGATATTAAAGTCAACTCATACTCTACTATGAAAGGGAACCTTATGGAACACCTGAACCCTTTGCTCCATCCCACCACCTGCATCTTTTTGGCCAAAGGAATAACCCTAACAACATGTTATTATTGTTAAAAGAACTATTCTCCCCTTCTAATGCCAAAACATACTTATAGATACCTCAAATTTTTTCACAACTGCTTTTCATAATAATATCTGGATCCCCAGGTGTAACAAAATGATTGAAGAAGAAAGAAAATTAGGAATTTCTAAAAGG